>CM062815.1:616682877-616866775 GCA_031772625.1 Pinus tabuliformis | reverse complement strand
TTTACGCTGAAGGGTGGTATTGGCCTTGCGATTTTGGAGAATCCCTCCCACAAATCTTCGGTAATAACCGGCTAAACCCATAAAGCTTCGTATCTCATGTGCATTTTTCGGTATTGGCCAATCCATGATCGCTTTTACCTTCTGAGGATCTACTGAAATCCCTTCACCTGATATGATGTGACCCAAATAATGAATCTTTTCCTAAAAGAATGAACACTTGGATAGTTTTCCATATAACCGATGTTCTCTAAGGCAGGACAATACTATCCGCAAATGATCTTCATTCTCTTTCTCATTCTTGGAATAGATGAGAATATCATCTAAAAGACTTGCACAAATTGATCAAGATATTCACGGAAAACACTGTTCATAAGATTCATGAATACGGCTGGTGCATTTGTTAATCCAAAGGGTACCACCGTAAATTCATAGTGTCCAAAAACTGAAGTGTCGGAATGCAGCCTTAGAAATATCATTTTCAGAAATCCTTAGCTGATGGTATCCTGAGCGAAGATCATTTTTTGAAAAGATAGCAGCTCCTTTCATTTGATCGAAAAGATCATCGATTCAGGCATAGGGTATTGATTATTTACTGTAGCTCGATTCAAGTCTCGATTGATCTATGCATAATCTTAAAGATCCATCTTTCTTCTTCACAAAAATTACAGGAGCGCCCCAAGGTGATGAACTAGGCCGAATATGCCCTATATTCAGTAGTTCCTTTAATTGAATTTGCAATTCCTGAAGTTCTGGAGCTGTCATTCTATAAGGCGTTTTAGAGATTGGTTGGGTACCTGGTTTTAATTCAATAGTGAGATCCAATTCTCTTACCGGGGGTAATCCAGGTAGTTCTTTTGGAAATATATCCGGGAATTCGGCTAACACCGGATATTGTTCTAAGGATGGCCCTTTTCCATGGCTTACTTCTTGAATTGCATAAGCCTGACAACCTTTCCTTAAACAACGCTTCATCTGCGTTGCTGAAATGTAGCGTAAGGAAACTTCCCTCCTGATTCCTTGGATTTGGATTACTTCTCCTTCATCATTTATGCCTAGAATCCTTTTCCCATAACAGTCTACCCAAGCTTGGTGAGCTTCTAGCCAGTCCATACCTATGATAAGATCATACGTTCCTAAGGCTGTGACATAAACTTTCAGTTTAGTCGCACAGACCCCTAGGTCAATTTTGCATTGATCCACACTCAAGCCCACGGTTTGGAGTTCTCCTGAGGCCAGTTCCACTTGGTGGAAATCATTTTGTCTACGAGCTGCCAACCCACATTTGTTTAATGCATATGATGAAATGAAACTATCTGTGGCACCAGTGTCAAATAAGATTTTGAGTTTTATACCATTGATAATACCTGAAGATTCCACTACAGTGGATTGATGTGCTGCTTGGTCGTTGCCGACTACTGCGTGAATTCTATGATTACCTCGATTGTTTGATATCGGTCCCTTTCCAGTCCTATGCAATATATTCGACGAAGCTTCTGGGCAGTCACGTTGAAAATGCGGTCCCCCACATCCCCAACAATTAAGCTGCGTTGATCCTCTTGAATCGGGACGTGAATTTCTAGAGAACGAGTTTCGTCCTCTCATGTTGATTCCTCTCGAAGTTCTTCCTCTACTGGCAGTCCCTCGAGATGTCCATGGACTGGTGTTTGATGATTCCGCGGCTATAGTGTTTACTGCCACGGAAGCTCTTGTCCCCACATTTCTTGGGGTAAACCTGTTACCATAAGGTGGCCTCGAGCCACCTTCTCTGAAGAAGTTTCGGGGGGTCTTTCCTGGAAATCCTGGTTGGATAGGCCCTGTTGGCCCCATATCTTTTTTGATTCCAAGATGTTCTTCTGCATAACGACCACATTCCACTGCCTCGGCTACTGATGATGGTTTCCACATGCTTACCAAGGCTCTGATGCGAGGATTTAACCCAAATATGAAGCGTTCAGCTTGACGTTCATCAGAGTCTAAGTAGTGAATGTATTTTACCAGCTCCATAAACCTTATCTCGTACTCTTCCACCGTTTTACTTCCCTGAATTAATGTATGAAAGGCTCTGGCTTGCTGTTGTTGAAAGTATGGAGGTAAATACTTTGCGCGGAACCTTTCCTCAAATAGTTCCCAAGGGACATTATCCGATGTAAGGTGTAACTGCTTCTCCAGATTTCCCCACCAAATCAAGGCGCTTTCCTTTAATTGAAACACGACAATTTTTGTTTTTGCAGAAGAAGAATATTTTCTTAACCTAAAGCACCGGTTCATTCCTTCTAACCACGCTTCAGCGCGTTCACCTGCTCGACCTCCTGAGAATTCTGGGAGTCTAATTTTCTGAAGCTCCCTGGAAATGTCTTCTTTCGGTCTTCTGGGCTCAAAATTATTTGGTTCCGCTGAACTGGTGGCTACATGCTGAAATTCCTCTTTGGTTTTAGCCTTAGTTGATTCCTTTAATGTCTCCAATAAGGCTTCCAAAGAGTTCATTATCACAGTCAACTCTGGCGCTGGGGCGTTTGATGTTGATAATGGTCTAGGTGGTGACGATTGTGATGGGGATGATGATGGCGACGGTGGCGGCATTAATGGTGGTGATGCTGCCTGGTCACGTCGTCGTCGCTCATACGTCCTTACCATTGTAATGGTCCCTGAACACATAATAAAATTTCTATAAAAATTTTGAGGTAGACAACCGAATTTAACACATAATTTTCTTTTGCAACTTCACATTTGTAAACGGGTATAGTTTTGCTATTTTTATCCGCTAGGCGGATCTTACTGGTACCGAGGTCAAGGAGGGTGGTCTCGCGACCTCCTTGTCCTAATGCAGGGTATTCGATCCTAATATGAATAATGCAGAAGTATGGTTATAAGCTCCTAAGGTAAGACATCCAAAGTTTATTCACCAATGACATCTATGATTGAAAAAATAAAAAAAATAAAAAAATAAAATGTCTCGTTACACTGTACCTCGGTAACATACCCGTCATACCTCAATCTAGCTACTACCTTTAAAGAAGGTCATACATACTTATATTTTTGAATATATTACTTAGATATGGATTAAACCTATAATAAAATGAAGGGTTATTCTGGTTCCAAATCAGTTTGTCCTTTAGCCGGAAAATTTACCATAGACATGTCATGATTACAATCTAGGAGAGATACAGTTCAGCAGTATACCATAATGTAGGTTGGGGTCAACTGAAGGATAAATTCAGATCAATAGTCAAATTGTACCTAAAATGTAGGTCAGTGGTCTACATATTGCAGTTGATCAGACAATGAAGAAAGTAGTTCTTTTAATGTTTCCCCAGCATCCTACTTTGAAATTTGAGTGACCGAGGACCCAAGGTACCAACACTGTGCGACATCCACTTTTACTGAAATCATGGTGTTGTCGCGCGGATTGACACGACAACGCTCGGATCGGGGGCTGTCACTCTGATCCCCGATCCCTCCGTTTAAGCCTATCTCCTACTGGCTAAGGGGGGTAGTCCCTGGAAAAGATTGAGGCCAACTGCCAAGCAGTTGGGCCAGGAGACGAAAGGCACTAAAATGACTTGACGAATTGAGCAGACCAGTGCCTTAAAAGATCTAAATGATTACTAGCTAGATGATCGAAGAACATGAACCACGACCAGCAATCATCAGGAAAAGAGAGCAATGCTTTAAATATTCAGTAAAACCGCAACGCTCTTCAAACAACGATATCCAGCAAACTAAAAGAAATAAATTGCTTCAAACAACAGAGAAACCAGATATCAATTTAGTGCTCAAATCTCAGCGTGAAAGATACAGCATGCATAAAAAAAAAAAAAAAAAAGCTGAAACTGGCAGGATAAATTTTCCACAAATTTTATAAATTTATTTTATTTTATTTTATTTATTTATTTATTTATTTATTTATTTATTTTTTAAATAAAAAATAAAAAAAATTTCTAATTTAAAATCTAAGTTAAATTTAAAAGACCCTAAAAAAAAAAAATATATATAAAATCTAAAACCTAAATTAAAATCTGAGAAATTTAAACTAAAATTTATCTAAAACAAAAGGTTAAAACTAAGCCTAAAAGCTAACTAAAATAAAACATTTAAATCAAATTACTAAAAATCAAATTAAAATCCTTTTTTGTTTTTTTTTTTTATATGATTTAAATCTAAAACAAATGAAACTATAAACTAACTTAAATTCTAAAGCTAAAATCTAAAACATAACTATATGCTATCCGCTACAATAATAACCTAGCCAAAAACATTAAAAAAAAAAAAAAAAAAAAAAAAAAAACAAAAGAATACAAAGGCCGCACCCTAAAATAACCTAACTAACCATCCGACTATGGTAAAGGCAGCGGATTCAACTCATTCGAAGCCACAACCACAGCTTGCAAACGAAACAAAAACACGACGCTGAACACTTAGCCCGACCCAAACATGTCAATGCATATGCGATAAGGATTGATACAAAGCGGGAGAGAGGGCGTGACAGAATTCGAAGGGGAACGAGGTCTGGAAGAGGCCAACGTTGAGACGGCAGAGAAGAAGTGACCGTCTAAAAGCTGAACGCGTGACCCTTTTGATATATGCACAGTCAAATAAACCGTGATTGCAGGTATGACTATAAACCAGCACGACAAGAAAACGCAGCAGATTTTCGTGACAGGGTTCCCAGCAATATGTGACGGCGAATGAAGGAAAAACGAACCAGTTTTGAAACTTAACCGTGATAGATGCACAGGTCTATGAACCCAAAAGCAAGGTGAATACGATTTTTCGAAATTCGTTTGACACACAGAAATTTGCTTGAGGATGGATGACGCAGCAGCAAACTGATTTTCCTTAGATTTCCCAATAAATTACTGAGGAAAATCAAATGCGATTCATGACAGCAGGTCCTTAGCTTCTGAGAGGAGAAATCGATGCATAAATGAGAGAAAAAGACAGCCTTTTGGAGCAAATCGATTTAAGCTTGCTTAGTTTGATGAAATTGCTGAATAAGTTCCACCAGAAATCAAATCATAAGCTACTCAAATCTGAAACCTAAACTGTGTATACATTCACACTTCCATTTTGTTTCAAAACTTTCTCTGTCATTGTTCAGTGTTGTGCTTGCAGTTTTAAAAGAACAGCAGGTTTTTGTAAATACCTGGGATGGTTTGGAACCTGCAGAACGCACCTTTTCACGCTTGACTTTCACTCTGGCGCAATGTGTTTTCAGCAGCAGCATGGGCCTTTGAAACCCTGGAAAACAGATAAAACAAGAGCCTAGCAGGGATATGCAAAATTTTCAGCGTAAAACCTTCAAAATTTACCCACAGTTACAGAAATTCTACAGCTCTTAGAACAGCCAGATTTAACCATGATTACAGTAACATTTTCAAGATATCAAACATTTGAACTTTACTGTGAAATAAAGAAAATCCCTCATGTAAAACAGGAAATAAACCCTAAAAGATTAACCCAGGGCAAAAACAGCTGGGCTCTGCACAGAACAGCTTGTGGGAGTCGGCTGGTTCAGCCCAGAACTTCCCCAAACGCCCACAAATAACCTTCACCTAAAAGTTTCCTGCACACCTCAAGCAAGCATCAGCAAAAGAGGGCAAGAAATGCTGCTAGATTTCAAGAGAAAATGGAGATACCTGCCATTTTCCAGAAACCCTACAACATTCAGACCCTAGCACGTGAGCAAGATACCTGTACTCACAATGCTCTGAAAAAAATCAGCTATTTTAACTGTTGAAAACTGAAATATGCAGAAAAACAAACACCTCACAGCGATTCCAGAGAGTAACACCAGCCAGTTTGAACCCCAAAGTCTTTTTATTAATCAGAAATCAGTTTACAAGAGAGCTTTCAGTACAGACTCACAGATCAGATCCCCTAAAAATGACCCCCTAAGACCCTACATAAAGGAAATGATCCCAACGGCTAGTTTTGGGTGATCCACAAAAATATTATTATTTTATTGCTTAGGGTTTTTGCTTTATGCTTTTTATTTTTTATTATTATTATTATTATTATTTTTTTTATATATGAATTTATTATTTTTATTCATTAAAAAAAATTTAAATTTATTTTAAAATGGATCATCAAACCCAGCCGTTGGAACCATCACCTAGCACCTAGGACCTAGGACTCGTGAGGGGATTTACAACATTTTCAACCCTCAAGACACATTTCATCATGATTTTTTACAATTTTTACAATTTACATCTCAAAGGGATGAATCCACTTTAACATAGACCCTCATAGACCCACCCAGATCTGCGACACAACTATAATCTAGCAGAGTAACACGCTAGGATTCTCCTAAAGTCCTAATGACGAAATGCATCCCGGCTTTGGGGTCGGGTTTGAAGGAAAACTCTGCCGATCCATGGATCGGTGAGACTAAAAACCTCCCGGGACGCAGATTTTCATTAGAAAGTTAGGTCCACCTAGGCAACTTTACATACATGACTCTGATCTGCTTAGATTATTTACAATTCAAACGTGCAGACTGGGTTTACAACAAAAATGATCAAGCTGTCGATGACTGTAGGCTGGCACGGACATGTTGCTCAGGAGCTACCCTTCTCTGCCAACAGGAAGGAGGTGTACTGCATGGGTAGTTGACCAATAGTGGTCAACATCTGGCTCTACTTGGGGACACGTTGCTGCACTGGTAGGAATGTGAGAATCCAGAATCTGCATCCATACAACACACAAATAAAAATAAGTAGCGTCCATTCCCAAATCATCATATGCATTAAGTACAGGAAAGATAAAAGCTCTTCATTTATTGACTAACTAATAACATGAAAAGTAAATCTAATCCTAAAAACAGAAATGAAATGCTGAAAAGACAAGGAGTAGGGATAGAAATACAATACAAAAGATGCCCCATGGCATCAGATATCATCTCTGAAGAACAGCTTGAGCATTTGGCCGTTCACTGGTAGATGAAGTGATTCACCATCCAATCTGCTCAAGTGGAATGAGTTTGGTCCAGCTATGTCTCTAATGATGTACGGTCCCAACCACAAGCTGTCAAACTTTTTATGCTTTCCTGGTTTTTCATTTTTGCGATCCCAAAGTAAAACCATATCTCCAACCTGCAAAGATCTAGATCTAGAGCATTTATCAAAGCTTTTCTTAATATTAGATTGATTTTTACATGCAGTTTCAAAAGCTGTCCGACGAGTCTCATCTAACTCCACAATCTGATCTATCCTATTCTGAACAACATCTTTATCAGTGGAAAAATTTTGGAGAAGCTGATAGGCTGGCAATTTTAGGTGCACAGGTAAGGTAACATCCAAGCCATAAACCAATTCAAAGGGAGATTTACCAGTAGATTTCTTCTTAGTAATTCTGTCTGCCCACAAAGCATACTTGATTTTGCTGTCCCAAGACTTCTTGTTATCTCCTACTATTTTCTTGATAATGGTTATGAGATTTTTATTACTTGATTCAGCCAAACCATTACCCTGAGGATAGTAATTCGACGAATGAGATAAGACAATGCCATATTTGAAACAAAAAGATGTAAACTCTGAAGAACTGAAAGCCTTGGCATTGTCAGTAGTGATCTTAGCGGGGACACCAAATCTAGTAATGATATTATTCTCAATGAAATCCATAATCACCTTTTCAGTGGCATTCTTAGCAGGAATGGCTTCGACCCATTTAGTGAAATAATCAGTAGCAGTCAAAATCCAAGAGTAGCCATTGCTAGAATTTTCATGGAACTTCCCTATGAAGTCCAGACCCCAATGCTGAAAAGGTGCCTCTACAATAACAGGTTGTAGAGGAAGGGCAGCAAGCTTCTGTTTCCCAGTGAACAGTTGACAGGCTTGACACGTTCTAACATACTTGTGCACATCAGAAAAAATCGAAGGCCAATAATAGCCAGCTCTCAGGATTTTGTGGGCAGTAGTTCTAGCGGCATAATGACCACCACAAAATCTTGAATGAAATTCGGAGATTAATCTTTTGGACTCAATATCGTCAACACACCTAAGCACTATGCCCTCAGGATTTCTCCATCCAAGGCCATCCTTCATAAGGCAATACTTAGTGGCCTTTAGTCTAAGAGCCCTTCTCTTATGAGCGACTAAATGGTTAGGACACGCAAGATTTGTCAAGTAGTAAACTATGTCCTTATACCATTCATGCTCAGCTAACCTTCTTAATTCAGGTGAAGAAAGATCGTCAAGGCAAAACAGACCAAGAGTCTTTTCATTACTTTCAGCTAACATTTGAGCTAAACCTTGGCCTTTGATCAGCTTAGTGGGTCTAATCTCTAAATCATACTCCTGTATCTTAGTAACCCACCTAGCACGAGTCCCTAAGCAATCAGTTTGAGTTAATATGTCTTTAACAGCAGAATGTGGGACGAAAGCGATGATCTTAGAATAACCCACATAAGTTTTAAAATGCTTAAGAGACTTGACTAGGGCATAGGCCTGCTTTTCCATGGTATTGTACTTCAATTCGGAATTTTGAAGTGCTCTACTCATGAAAGCGATAGGCTGCTCGTGACCCTCTCTATTCTTTTGAAGTAAGACACCGGCAATGGTATCCTCAGAAGCGAAAGAAAAAATCATGAAATCTTTGGAGTAATCAGGACTAACAAGGACAGGAGCCTTCGCGATAGCAGACTTGATTTCTTGGAAAGCCCTTTTGCCCTCTTCTTGCCAGACAAATTTCACATCCTTCTTCAGAAGACTTTGAATGGGCTTAGCTATTTCCGCATAATTCGGGATAAATCTTCTAATAAAATTTATCTTTTCAAGGAAAGACTGAAGGGACTTGAGGTTATGCGGGAGAGGAATCTTTTGAATTGCTTCAACTCGTTCAGGATCGACCCTGACTCCTTCCTTAGAGATGATATGACCCAGGAGTTTCCCTTCAGTTACCCCAAAGATAGATTTAGCCGGATTCAAAGAAATTCCATATTCTCTACATCTATCGAAAACTTGCCTAAGATGATCTATATGACTGATACCATCTTTAGAGAAAACAGTAAGATCATCTTGATATATTTCGATAATTTTCCCGATCAATCCTTTGAAGGCATAGTCCATGGCCCTCTGGAAAGTAGCTCCAGCGTTTGTTAACCCAAATGGCATTCTGATGTATTCAAAAGTGCCCCATGGTGTTGTGAACGTGGTCTTGTGTCGATCTTCCTTTTTAACCCAAACTTGATTATACCCAGAAAAACCGTCTAGCAATGACATCATTCCAGACCCAGTTACTCTTTGCAACAAAGTTTCCATTTTTGGCAAAGGGTAATTATCCTTCTTGCACGCTAGATTAAGGTTTCTAAAATCGACACAAAGTCTTATTGTACCATTCTTCTTCTTGACAATCACCAAATTCGAACACCATGTCGAATGCCTAGTTTGAGCGATGATTCCTGCTGCAAGCATCTTCGCAAGCTCTTTTTGGACCAGGGGGGCTAACTTAGGATTAATCTGCCTAAGTTTCTGCCGAAAAGGTTTAGCATTTTCGTCTTTTAAGGGAATAGTATGCTCCATAATATCTTCCCTATAGCCCTTCAACTCATCATAGGAAAAAGCCAAAACATCTCGATATTCACGAAGTAAATCAATCAACTTTTTCCTTTCCTCCAGACTAGTACCTTTACCGATTTTAACCATTTTCGGATTTTCAAAAGTACCAATGTTAACTTCAAGGTACTCGCCTGGGTCCGACTTGTCTTCTTCTCTCAGCTTCGTGGCATCATGCCGATCAAAATATTGCTCTAAGGCAACTACATTTCTGGGAGTGGGATTTATGATATGTCCTTGATCTAAAGACCCATCCTCGCCAGAAACTAACCGGAAATCCTCAAACTCATCTAAACTATTGAGAAAACGAACGACTTGCTTTTCATCATTAAAAATTTGCCAATGCTCTGAGTTGTCTGGAACAGATGGTCTGAATATTATCTCCATTTTAATTTTATCGTTGATTAACTCATCAGACAACTGGAAAGTGCTAGCAGCTACGGCAAGTTCATCTGCCGAACTATTTAGCTCTCTAGGAATTGCTTCAAGGTTAAGGGCATCGAAGTGCTCCATAGTATCCCACACAGCATTTCGATAGTTTCTTAATCTCTGATTTCTACATGTGAATTTGTTCTTAAGCTGCATGATAACCAGATCGGAATCCCCCTTTATGTTAAGCAATTTAATCTTCAAAGCTTTGGCCAATTCAAGGCCCAACAATATGGCTTCATACTCAGCGACATTGTTGGTTGCTTCAAATTCTAGACGATAGGCAAACTTGAATACGTGACCAAGGGGAGACTTAAGCACAATCCCAGCACCCTTACCATGACTAGAGAAAGCACCATCGAAATACATATACCAGACTTCATCCTTAAGATCTTTAATCTCATCATCGGGAGGAATTATGAAATTGGACATGATAGCATAGTTCCCGATGTCAGATTTTTCTTTAATTATCTCGTTACGAGGCTTTTTAGGATTTTCAACATGAAATTTCCTCTCAGGCTCTCTATTTAGTCTAACAAAACCGTCACCGCTAGGAGAAGGAATCATAGCATATGACCAATTCATCTGAATGCTTCCCCCTAGATCAGAGGCCCACTTCCTAGATAACAGCATACCCCAAGCATCAGGTACATCAACGACAACAATATCCATAACAACCATGATGTCTGGGTAGACCGAAAGATGAACTTGCAAATCCTTGATTAAACCATGTACCTCGATCTTCTTAGAATCCATGGCGCATATATTATAGTAGGGTCTGGAAACTCTTAAGTTAAGCTGTTCCATAACCCTTTTAGTCATAACACAAGCAGATGCGCCTGAATCCAACATGCAGTTATTCAATTTATACCCATTGACTAATAAGGTGATAAAGAAGGGTTGATGATCCTTGTTATCAGCATCTACGCTTTGCAGATAAATAGGAGCATCATGATAGTCAACCTCACGAATCTTCTGCTGAGAAGTGTTGACTTGAGGACCCTGAATTGCTTTTAGTAACATGTCCCTTTGGGAAGGGATTTTAGCGATCTCAGAGACGGGAACCCAGATTTTAGCATTATTAAACCAACTCCCCAAATCGACATCTATTCCCGAATTTATACCAGGGTTTAAAGTTCGAGGAGGAATTTGATTCCCGCTCTGATCCTTATCCCTTCTCTGGTATGTCAAACCCTTATCTCTAGCAATTTCCAGAATTTTCTCAGGAGAAGGTTTCTCACCATATAACCTAGCCAAAATGTCATCTTCGTCTTCAAGGTTATTTATGCTAAAAGCGGATTGAGGATTCACAACATCATAGCTCCTTTCCTTAACCTCTATCCAATCATTCATGGGCAAAGGAAACTTGCTCCCTACCACGTTTATTTGCTCACCTGTCCCAAACATTCCATTATCAAAAAGTCTTTTGATAACGGGACAAGAGGATTCTTCGTGAAAATCAGCACAAGCACGACAGTAGGGAGGAGCATCATCCACCAGATTGGTAAGCGGATTAGGGGGCCTCTGCTCACTAGTTTGACCCTTTCTTTGCCAGTTACTATTTCTGTTATTATTATTTCGAGGCTGAAAATTTTGCGGTTGCGCTCTTTCCATTTGAATTAACCTATTCTGCAAAGTGTTTATCTCCTTATTATGATTGATTTCCATGGTTTCAATTTTCTGAAGCAATTTGAGAACAAGTTCATTTTCAGGCTCTTGGACTGCTTTTCCCTTAGGTTCCTTTAGTTTCGTAGCAGCCCTATCAAAGCCTGGGATTTCAGATTTCCCAGACGCTGCCTTGTCCTTTTCAAGTTCTACAGCTAAGGCTTGGCAATCACGATAATCAGTAAGTTTAGCACGCCTTAACTCATAAGATGGTTCGGGACCAAAGGCATCGATATAAAAATCTTGGAGAGTTTTATCTGAAGGTTTATAGTCTTGAGGTAATTCTCTAATAATACCATTAAACCTTCTGTTAAATTCTTCAACAGTTTCGTCTTCTCTCTTTTTCATCAGAGTAAGAGCTCTTACAAGATGTCTTCCCTCTCTCTTATCTCCAAATTTTTCTCTAAATGCAGTAATGAGTGATTGTAGAGAGTCAAAAGTATTAGGAGGTTTTTCTGTATACCAATCATGAGCATCACCTCCTAGAGTCAAGACAAAAAGGGTCATCCTGACATCTTCATGATCAAAATCAGGAGATCTAGCATACTTAGCCATCCATATGTTGAAATCTCGTAAATGGGAATTAACAGTAATGGCATTATCTCCATGAAAGCTAGGCAATTTGTCTATCCCAACAGATGGAATATCATTGGGGGCTCCAGGAATGTTAGAAAAATTACAAGGGGCAAACAGACTCATGGTGCTGCGCTTAACTTGACCTTTAAAGAGCAAATGAATATCAGAGAGGGCTTCTTGTCCAAGATTTCCAAGAAGTGTACGAGAAGCGAGTTTGTGTGATCGCACCCTATAAACCTTTTCAGGATCAGGAGTAGGATTGCACAGACTGCTCGGATGTCTTCTAGTGTACACTCTTGCAGATAATATAGGAAGTGGAGTCGCCACTTGAACAAGAAGTTAAGCACAGGAAAGCTTGCAAAGCAAGAACCAAGGACAGAAAAACTCTATCCCCGGCAACGGCACCAAAAAATGTTGTCGCGCGGATTGACACGACAACGCTCGGATCGGGGGCTGTCACTCTGATCCCCGATCCCTCCGTTTAAGCCTATCTCCTACTGGCTAAGGGGGGTAGTCCCTGGAAAAGATTGAGGCCAACTGCCAAGCAGTTGGGCCAGGAGACGAAAGGCACTAAAATGACTTGACGAATTGAGCAGACCAGTGCCTTAAAAGATCTAAATGATTACTAGCTAGATGATCGAAGAACATGAACCACGACCAGCAATCATCAGGAAAAGAGAGCAATGCTTTAAATATTCAGTAAAACCGCAACGCTCTTCAAACAACGATATCCAGCAAACTAAAAGAAATAAATTGCTTCAAACAACAGAGAAACCAGATATCAATTTAGTGCTCAAATCTCAGCGTGAAAGATACAACATGCATAAAAAAAAAAAAAAAAAAAAGCTGAAACTGGCAGGATAAATTTTCCACAAATTTTATAATTTTTTTTTTTTTTTAAAATAAAAAATAAAAAAAATTTCTAATTTAAAATCTAAGTTAAATTTAAAAGACCCTAAAAAAAAAATAAAAAAATATAAAATCTAAAACCTAAATTAAAATCTGAGAAATTTAAACTAAAATTTATCTAAAACAAAAGGTTAAAACTAAGCCCTAAAGCTAACTAAAATAAAACATTTAAATCAAATTACTAAAAATCAAATTAAAATCCCTTTTTTTTTTTTTATATGATTAAATCTAAAACAAATGAAACTATAAACTAACTTAAATTCTAAAGCTAAAATCTAAAACGTAACTATATGCTATCCGCTACAATAATAACCTAGCCAAAAAAACATTAAAAAAAAAACAAAAGAATACAAAGGCCGCACCCTAAAATAACCTAACTAACCATCCGACTATGGTAAAGGCAGCGGATTCAACTCATTCGAAGCCACAACCACAGCTTGCAAACGAAACAAAAACCCGACGCTGAACACTTAGCCCGACCCAAACATGTCAATGCATATGCGATAAGGAGTGATACAAAGCGGGAGAGAGGGCGTGACAGAATTCGAAGGGGAACGAGGTCTGGAAGAGGCCAACGTTGAGACGGCAGAGACGGCAGAGAAGAAGTGACCGTCTAACAGCTGAACGCGTGACCCTTTTGATATATGCACAGTCAAATAAACCGTGATTGCAGGTATGACTATAAACCAGCACGACAAGAAAACGCATCAGATTTTCGTGACAGGGTTCCCAGCATATGTGACGGCGAATGAAGGAAAAACGAACCAGTTTTGAAACTTAACCGTGATAGATGCACAGGTCTATGAACCCAAAAGCAAGGTGAATACGATTTTTCGAAATTCGTTTGACACACAGAAATTTGCTTGAGGATGGATGACACAGCAGCAAACTGATTTTCCTTAGATTTCCCAATAAATTACTGAGGAAAATCAAATGCGATTCATGACAGCAGGTCCTTAGCTTCTGAGAGGAGAAATCGATGCATAAATGAGAGAAAAAGACAGCCTTTTGGAGCAAATCGATTTAAGCTTGCTTAGTTTGATGAAATTGCTGAATAAGTTCCACCAGAAATCAAATCATAAGACACTCAAATCTGAAACCTAAACTGTGTATACATTCACACTTCCATTTTGTTTCATAACTTTCTCTGTCATTGTTCAGTGTTGTGCTTGCAGTTTTAAAAGAACAGCAGGTTTTTTGTAAATACCTGGGATGGTTTGGAACCTGCAGAACGCACCTTTTCACGCTTGACTTTCACTCTGGCGCAATGTGTTTTCAGCAGCAGCATGGGCCTTTGAAACCCTGGAAAACAGATAAAACAAGAGCCTAGCAGGGATATGCAAAATTTTCAGCGTAAAACCTTCAAAATTTACCCACAGTTACAGAAATTCTACAGCTCTTAGAACAGCCAGATTTAACCATGATTACAGTAACATTTTCAAGATATCAAACATTTGAACTTTACTGTGAAATAAAGAAAATCCCTCATGTAAAACAGGGAATAAACCCTAAAAGATTAACCCAGGGCAAAAACAGCTGGGCTCTGCACAGAACAGCTTGTGGGAGTCGGCTGGTTCAGCCCAGAACTTCCCCAAACGCCCACAAATAACCTTCACCTAAAAGTTTCCTGCACACCTCAAGCAAGCATCAGCAAAAGAGGGCAAGAAATGCTGCTAGATTTCAAGAGAAAATGGAGATACCTGCCATTTTCCAGAAACCCTACAACATTCAGACCCTAGCACGTGAGCAAGATACCTGTACTCACAATGCTCTGAAAAAAATCAGCTATTTTAACTGTTGAAAACTGAAATATGCAGAAAAACAAACACCTCACAGCGATTCCAGAGAGTAACACCAGCCAGTTTGAACCCCAAAGTCTTTTTATTAATCAGAAATCAGTTTACAAGAGAGCTTTCAGTACAGACTCACAGATCAGATCCCCTAAAAATGACCCCCTAAGACCCTACATAAAGGAAATGATCCCAACGGCTAGTTTTGGGTGATCCACAAAAATATTATTATTTTATTGCTTAGGGTTTTTGCTTTATGCTTTTTATTTTTTATTATTTTAAATTTTTTTATTTTTTTTATTTTTTTTATTTTTTATATGAATTTATTATTTTTATTCATTAAAAAAAATTTAAATTTATTTTAAAATGGATCATCAAACCCAGCCGTTGGAACCATCACCTAGCACCTAGGACCTAGGACTCGTGAGGGGATTTACAACATTTTCAACCCTCAAGACACATTTCATCATGATTTTTTACAATTTTTACAATTTACATCTCAAAGGGATGAATCCACTTTAACATAGACCCTCATAGACCACCCAGATCTGCGACACAACTATAATCTAGCAGAGTAACACGCTAGGATTCTCCTAAAGTCCTAATGACGAAATGCATCCCGGCTTTGGGGTCGGGTTTGAAGGAAAACTCTGCCGATCCATGGATCGGTGAGACTAAAAACCTCCCGGGACGCAGATTTTCATTAGAAAGTTAGGTCCACCTAGGCAACTTTACATACATGACTCTGATCTGCTTAGATTATTTACAATTCAAACGTGCAGACTGGGTTTACAACAAAAATGATCAAGCTGTCGATGACTGTAGGCTGGCACGGACATGTTGCTCAGGAGCTACCCTTCTCTGCCAACAGGAAGGAGGTGTACTGCATGGGTAGTTGACCAATAGTGGTCAACACATGGTAATCCAAACTCTCTTCCTCAGTGGTTGCGTTGCCCAATTTCACAGCATGTGATATTCAAGGAGCAAGCCTAACTGACCCTTCTCTCAAAGTTAGATCTCATGTCTAGGTAACCAGGCTTTGAACAAGCCACACTAGATTAGTATTTTCTTATTATCCTCATTTGCTTGAGGTGAATTGCTTTTGCTAAAACTGATAAGTACCTACTCCTCATTCTTTGTACCGGACTCTCTTAAAATGAGACTCAGTTTTGTATTGTAAGAATTATGGTGATGGCTTTTATATTTTACTTCTATTTTATAGACATGATTATTTCTTAGTATGAACTTACCATTAATTGGAAACCCAACTTTTTACAATTTAAAAGAATATATGTTGCATATATAAAGGGCATAGAAGTGTGCTAGACCAAATTGGAGTTTTACGATCTACTGACTGGATGTACTTGGAAATAACTTGTATTCCTTAATCTCAGTGTTATGTGCTGTAAAGTATACACAATGTTTCCTAATTAAGCTCTGTATAAGGTCATACATGCAGCTTTGTGCCTCTGTTCAAAATGTTATTGGCATAAAAATAATTAAGTATTTAAAGTGGACATTCAGCAGATAATGTAGCATAAAGGTAATATAAGGTATGTAAATAAATTGAGCTATACTATCCTTTCCTACATTAGTGCACCATCTCATTTCTAGATGTTTTAAGAGCCACCTACAGGCATTATGTAATGGGACTACAAAATCAAAACTTTGTAAGATCATGGCAATGTTAGAGCTACTTTAGAGATGACCTAGCAATGCATTATATTGAAACTACTCTGTACCTAAACACAAATCCTTGTATGTAAGTACGTTTATGTACATCTAATTTTGTTTATAAGCTCACGAGATTGTACTGGAAGATCATAAAGTTATGGTTCTGGAAAAATACAAGTTTGCTGAGTTTAATCATTATTGTAGAACCTTCATAAATTTCAGCACGGGACTTAGTTTTGAAGAATTATTGAAGCAGTATTGATGATAACAAGTATGGATTTAAACTTTTTACTAACCACTTCTCAAGATTGCACCGGTGTTTGCAAAAATTCATGATGCTGGAGCAATTAATCTACGAAAATGGTTGACCTCTTTCCAAATCTTTGCATTATTTTTAAACTGATAACGCTGCCTTTTCTCGATTCCTTATTAAAGGAATTGATGCAATAGCAAGGTTTTGATAATTTCCTTGTGGTTACAAAAGTGCCTATGGTAATAAATTACCATTTGTTTTATATTTATAGCAACAGGCAAATGGAGATGAGATTAAGGAGTTTAGAGGACCTATGGCTCAGAGACCTGGAGATACTCAAATGGGTCCCAAAACATGCCATCTTTGATTTAATGATTGCTATCAAGGTTGCTGTTATGCACAATGTACAACATGCAAAATTATGACAGCAAACAGCAAACAACCTATAATTCATGGTGATCAATAAATAAACAAGGCTTTTGAATAAATAAATAATTGAAAGGGTTGCAGCAACTTTCTAATGGTTGAAAATGCATAACACAGCTGTCAATGGTAGCTGTCAGCATCTAAAATGGTTCCAAGACTCCTTCAACATATCAAAATATGTTTAAATTCAAGAGAAGTTACAACAAATACTTATAAGGAAGTTTGAAAAAAAATTGTGGTTCGAGCTTTTGGCAAGCCATCACAGCAGCCATCAAGGATTCCCATGCAATGCAGAGGTGGACTGAAGCTTTGCTACATCAGATGACTGTTGCAAATATTAATGATGTAGGAGCTTATTGGATAATTTGGACATTATTCAACACTATATTCGAGAATCAAGCAAGTATCAGGACATTATTTACTGAGAAGTTTCTATTTTGGAAAGTTTTTCCTGTATCCTGCTTGAGATGGATATTGCAATTTGCTGTCTTTCGTTCCTCACCTCGTCAGCGGCCTCGAACGTCAAGCATTCGTCCACGGAACAAGATTTGTTGAGCAAACCCCAGTCTTTCTGCCACCAGTCCTCGTTCGAATCTTCGTCCTGCTGCACACCTGGTAAATGAGCATTTTTGGCCTCTTGCATCTCCTCTGATAAAACCAATTGACGGACTTCGTCATAATCGAGCAACGCGTATGCCATGGCTTTAGGAGTTCGAGGGTTCGACACCAGAGGAAATAGGAGAAGAGGTGTGATGGATGGGTCGTCTATGGCAGCAAGTGCAAGTGAAGGAACGAAGTCATTGGCTTCTGAATAGCTGACAGACTTTACTGGAGAGGGTGAAGCTCCATATTTGAGAAAATTCGTGATCCTCTCGGCCATCGCTGTGTTTCACTGCTTTTGCTTCCGCTGGAATCGAACTCGACTGGAATAAATGAATAACTCGGCTGTCGTCAACCTGTTCTGGCAGAGGAGTATGATGATCAGCCAATGTTCACGTGTAGATTATCTTTCTGGTAAGTCCCTAATAGTATTGGTTCCGGACACTATTTTACGGCATTGGTCATTCAGAAAATTACCCATGCCATGAACAAGAAATGCCGAACAAAAGTTCTCGGGCATTCGTTGGTGAAGGGGAATGTCAATTGCAAAACAAAACAAAGAAAACAGACAACACTATATCCGCTGAAAATGCATGCACCGGAGTTACAATAAAACAAAGGCCACTTTAGGACCATTGCTTAAAAAAATCTGAGAATGGTAGAAAATTGATTTACTATGCGAAGTGACGAACATTTTGCGAACGAAGATACTCGAGGAATTCAGTGAAATCAAATAGAAATAGGTTGTTGCCGTAACGGTACAGAAATAAGATATCATGAGGAAATTTCAATTGGCAATTCCGTGTTAGGGGACATTTTAATTGACTATTTCCGGTTATAAAGTATTATCGTGAAATTTAATGTTAAAATATAGGTCAAGCCAACCAAAATAATTGGTGTGAAAACTAAATGCAATGGAGATGAAATGAGTAAATGTGAAGATTAACCAAGTCAACAAGAGCTGTAGCCTTTTGATATCGATCTCCATGGGCAAAGGCGTCGGCTCTCCTGTGAACCACCTTGCGGCCGTCTCTATGAAACCGCAAAATGTAACCGAGAATTTCTTACAAGTTTTTACGCAGCAGAATTAAATCACAAAATGTACAAGAGCGTAGGGCCTGTGAGGTCCCGAAGGGTTTGAACACGCGCTCTGATACCATGTATAACGACCATAAACTGAAATTCGGTAATAACCAGAACTAAATACAGTAAGAACAAAACTGAACCGGAATACAGTAAAAGAATTTGGACACCTACCTGAACTGCTGCTTGCTCTGGTGATGTTGATGGCGTTGTGGTTGCTTCTGATACCAATTACCAGGAAACCAATTCCACCCAGCCTAGACTGAGCAAAGCCTGGCTGCTCAATCCAGTAAGCTTCCCAACAGAAGCTTACTGTCCCCCGTGCCCAGAACCTCAGACTGATTAAAGCTCTTCCAATGGCAAAATCTCTCTCACTGCTGAATTCCTCCTCTGGTTTCTAGCTCTGTCTTTTTTTTCCCCCTGTTCTCGGTTCAGACCTCCGGTTTTAACCACGGGCTTGGCGGTGGCCGCCCTCCCGCATGCAACCACCGCCTCCCTCCCTGTTGCCACGCTCCTGTCCACGTCTCTCAGACCAGAAGCTAATCCCTTCGTGCTTTATGACTCAGTCACGTGGTTTGGCCTTTAACTCTATTATGTTTTATGTATTTGATTTTGGGTATTCCATTTCTAAATTATAAAGTTTGTTTTGTATTTTTAATATGATTTACATATATATTTTAAATATGAAGTTTCATTAATATTATTTTAAATATAAAGTTTATAACTTTATATTAATTAATTATTATATATATATATATTTTTCTATTATTTCTTAACTTTTATAAATGGGTCATTACATTGATGCAATCCGACGCCATACTTCTTTGCCCAGGCTGTAGCTTCTTGATAGTTTGGTTATATTTCAGTTAGCCGACTACGCGAGATCTCCATTAATCGACGTCGGGGCTCTACAACAATCCAAGTCGGAGTCGTAGGAGAGGAGGTAGCGGTGCTTGAACTTTGGTTCAGGTTATTGTGCGAGCTTCCACAAAGATCAGTCCTTCGTTGGTGCATCTGTTGGCACCAATCAAGCTGGGGGTGCTGCGGCTTATCACAAAACGTGGCCATTTCTGCTCCGGAACAGTGTTGTCGAAACCGTGTGGTCGTTTTCGTGCTTGGTTGAATGCGTGATTCGGAGAAACGCTGCATCTGAGCGCTGCCAGTCTGCATTTTTGAAATCTGTGTCGTATTATTAGCCAGAGCAGGTAAAATCAGACACTTATCGTATCCCGGAAGCAAATCCCTCATTCTGTCCACGTATTGGCATTCCCATCGCTTAAACGTCAGTCAGTAAATTGACGGAGTTTTTTCCTTTTGGTGGCTCGTTTTTTCAACCAAGGTATTTTATTTTTTGCATTTATCGAAATTTTTTTCCGATTGCAAATTTGATGTGGGTTTTGTGATATCTCACCTGGGTAGTCGTCAGAATTTTCTAGGTACATTGTTTTCCATGCCTCGATTTTTTTCGAGTCAGCGGATTTAAATTTTGTTTCTAGCACCTGTCAGATTTTGTCCGGATCAGCCGACATCTGCATTAAAATCCGTGCCAGACTCCTTTGTTGTTGTTGTTTTTTGTGTCTTGGGAAATTTGCAGATGGCCTCGCTAACCAATCTGATGTTGGAAGGCAATCAGCGCTTTAATGGCAACAATTATAACATCTGGAAACAAAGAATGTTGACCATTTTTGAATATAGGCGTCTTGACCAGCTCATTCTGAACAAAGAGCTCCGTCCTGGTACAACTGGTACCAATCAAGATAAGTTTGATGATCGAAATCGAGAGGCTGTTATGCTTCTCAAACTCTCTGTGATTGATGATCAGTTACCGCAGATTCCTTCCGGCAAGACAGCTGCCGAAATCTGGCAACATTTGAAGGAATTGCACGAGACATCCGACAAGAGCAGAGCTTTCTTTCTCAAGAATCAGTTGTTCTCCATCATGATGGACGAACATATGTCTTTACAGGAACATCTTAACAGGATTAAAGACCTTCGAGATCAGCTCGAAGCCATTGGTCGGACCATGGAGGAAGAAGATATGGTAGTCATCACTCTAAAAAGTCTACCAAAATCTTATGAGCACTTCATAGAAACACTCAACATTACCTCCACTAATGTTGATCTGAAGTTTCCAGAGTTATGCACCAAACTCATGCAGCAAGATCGTTGGAAACAACAGTTTGGTAGTGGTGCTTCATCAGCCTCCTCAGAAAATGCTTTTGCTGCCAAATATCAGTCCTCTCAGTCCTTTCAGCAGAAAGGTTCTTCTCAGCTTTTTGATCCTGCTAGGAAGAAAAATGTGCAGTGTAATTACTGTCACAAATTCGGCCACATGAAGAAAGATTGCCGACAGAGGATTGCTTCTGAACAAAAGAAACAGGGAGGGCCCCATCAGACAGTGAATGTTGCAGAACATTCTGAGCAGACAGAATTTGCCTTTTATGCCTTTATGGCTAAAAGGTCTTCAGATCATGTCCCGTCTTTGGCCTGGTACATTGACTCTGGTGCATCACGCCATTTCTCTCACAGGAGTGACTGGTTTATTGACTTCTCACCTTTCAGTGATTCAGTAGTATTTGGCGGAGGTGAAGAGTACATAGTGGTTGGCAAAGGTATAGTTCAGATTCAGTCTGGTGGGCGCACACTCATCTTCTTGAATATGTACTATGTTCCTGGTATGGAAATTAATTTGCTGTTTGTCAGCCAGATTATGAGGAACTCTCCTCAGCTTGATGTAGTGTTCAGTGCGCACAAGTGCTCCATTATCGACCAGGACACTAGTCTTACAGTTGCTGTTGGCCTAGAGGATCATGGTCTATACAGGCTTCTTGACACCGGAGATTCTCCAAAAGTAGCTCTAGTAGCTCGTGTTTCTCCCATTAGCACTCTGTGGCATCAACGATATGGGCATCTAAACATGCAGTATCTCTCTCAGCTCTCTCAGGAGGGACTTGTGTCAGGGTTACCTGATATTCAGACTCAGCAGTTGGGAGTATGTGGCGCCTGTCAAGCTGGCAAGAAACATTGGTCTTCATTCAAAGATGGAGAATCTTGGCGTGCATCTAAGGTACTCCAGTTAATTCATGCTGATATTTGTGGTCCTATGCATACATCTTCTATTACTGGTTGTAAATGTTTTTTGCTTATTGTAGATGATTTTAGTAGAAAGATGTGGGTGTATTTTCTAAAATATAAATATGATGTATTTAGTATCTTTCAGAAGTTTAAATCCTTAGTTGAAAAAGAGTCTGGCTGTAATATCATAACTCTTAGGACAGATAACGGGGGGGAATTTTGTTCTTCTGCTTTCTCCAACTTTTGTGATACTCATGGCATCAAACGCCAGTTAACTACACCCTACACTCCTCAGCAGAACAGTGTTGTCGAATGCCGCAACCGTACGGTTGTTGAAATGGCTCGTTCCATGTTACAACACAGGAATGTTCCGAACAAATTCTGGGCTGAAGCAGTATTTACTGCTGTCTATCTTCTTAACCGATCTCCTACTCAGGCTGTTAAGGGGAAGACTCCCGAAGAGGTTTGGTTTGGCTATAAGCCTAAGATCAGTCACCTCAAAATATTTGGCTCAGTTGTATGTGTTTGGATTCCAACTGCTAAGCGTTCTAAGTTGGATTCCAAAAGCCAGAAACGCGTGATGACAGGGTACAGTGATCATCACAAGGCCTATAGGTTGATAGATATAGCCACTGGTCGTCTTAGCTTCAGTTGGGACGTAGTATTTGATGAAGACAGAGGATTCTTTCATTCTCCTTTTTCTGAGCAGTGTTCTGAGGATCAGCCTCACAATGTTTTTCTTCCGGTAGGTCCACCTGATGGGAGGGATGATGCAACATCAGTATTTGATGATGCACTACCTGAGCTTCCTCCGGAAAATAACCCTCCTCTTGCTGCTCCTATTGTTCCTGAGACTTCTCCATCTCCTCCTGATATTGGTTCCTCTACTCTCCGGCCTAAATGGTGGGCTGAAACCATTGGTGATCTTCGGGATAATGAGCTCCTTGAAGGTAGAACTTCTAGACATAAGAGCAAACAATAGTCTATAGTAAATTTTGCTTTTATGGCTAACCTGCACAGTATTTTTGAGCCTCAAACCTATTCAGAGGCTAAAGGTACACTTGAGTGGGGAACATGCTATGGAAGCTGAATTCCAGAGTCTTTAGAAGAATCACACTTGGACCCTTTATGATCTTCCTGCAGGGAAAAAGCCCATTAGCTGCAAATGGGTGTATAAAGTGAAATACAAAGCTGATGGAACCCTAGACAAGTATAAAGCTCGCCTTGTTGCTCGAGGGTTCTCACAGAAGGAAGGCATTGACTACGAGGAGACCTTTGCTCCTACAGCCAAGATGAGTACCATACGGCTTGTCCTTGCCTTAGCAGCTCAGTTCAATTGGAAAGTCCATTAGATGGATGTAAAGAGTGCTTTTCTGAATGGTGACTTACAGGAAGAAGTCTACATGACGCAGCCTCCAGGATTCAAGGTTGCCGATCAAGAACAGAAAGTTTGTAGATTAGTCAAAGCACTATATGGTCTGAAACAAGCTCCTCGGGCTTGGTACATGAAAATTGATTAGTACCTCATAGATCATGGTTTTCAGCGGAGTCCATCTGATGCAAACTTGTATATCAAGCATACTGGTGATGATATTCTGTTTGTGGTTGTCTATGTGGATGACCTTATCATTACTGGCAGCTCAGCACATTTGATCCATGGGATCAAACAGGATTTGTGCAACACTTTTGATATGACAGATTTAGGACTTCTTCATTATTGTTTGGGGGTTGAAGTCTGGCAGACTGAGAACATCTTTCTCTCTCAGTCCAAGTATGCCAGAAATCTTGTGGACAGATTCAGAATGCAGGATTGCAAACCTGCCACGACTCCTATGGAACCAGGGCTCAAACTTTCAGCTTAGTCATCCTCACCCCTTGTGGATGAAACTTTATTCAGGCAATTAGTGGGCAACCTCATCTACCTTACTGCCACTAGACCTGACATCAGTTTTGCAGTGAGCTACATTTCCCGCTTCATGTCAGCTCCTAAGGTTGATCATTGGATAGCAGCGAAGCGTGTGCTGCGTTATGTGCATGGCACTCCTGATTATGGACTTCTGTACACTCGAAGTTCCGATCCTATACTCAGTGGTTACACAGATTCTGACTGGGCCGGTTCGGTTGATGACCGTAAATCTACAGCTGGGTATGTGTTTAGTCTGGGATCCGGTGCTGTCACATGGACTAGTAAGAAGCAGCAGGCAGTGGCTCTTTCCTCAACAGAAGCAGAGTATCGGGGAGCAGTTAAGGCATCTTGTGAGGCAGTTTGGCTTCGACGTATGCTTGCGGATATGCATGTTTCCTAGGCCGGTCCTACTCCTTTGTTTTGTGATAATCAAGGAGTGCTCAAACTTGCCAAGAATCCAGTCTTCCATGAACGAACAAAGCATGTGGAAACTCATTGTCACTACATTCGACAACTTGTTGAAGACGGATCCATTCAGTTGTTATATGTTCCCACAACGGACCAGCTAGCAGACATCCTCACCAAGCCCCTTGGTCCTGATAAATTTGTAAAATTCAGAGGGTCTCTAGGCGTTGTAAATAGATTGAGCATTAAGGGAGGGTATTAGAATAATGCTACTTTAGTGATTAATGCTGTTTCTATTTTCTGTCTTATTAGCAGTTTCTTAGACGAAACTTACTGTTTCTATTTCTTAGTAGAAACTTGCTGTTTCTATCTATGTAAATACATTTGTATTATTTATTGAGCTTCATAGCTCACTGTAAATCAATTCAATCCATTCATTGATTATAGTAGGCCGAAAATACCTTGGGATTGAAGTCTCTTGCTAAAATATTTTCCCGAGGCTAAAATTGTGGCAGATAGCTATTCTGCGCGCATTCAAATATGTTTGAGTATGAATAAGACCCCTTCAAGGTAGTTCGAGCCCAGACTAAGACCAGACAAAGGTCTAGATTAGGCTAAAATTAAGAAGTAAACACAAAAAACATTGAGATGGTTTTTTGGAAGAGTTCTGAAGCAAATCAGAGTTCAATCACCCACTCAGACACTTGCTCTCTTCCCGAGGCAAGTTGGGTTGCATTCCTGAGTGTAGTTGCATGTTGGACAACCCTGTAATAGGATAATGTTCGATCCTGAAGCTAGTTAAGCAATTTAGGTAGTCCAAGTTAGAGATAGGATAAATTTGATTAGTAAACAAGTTTTGTTGAATTTAGAATTAAATTGGAACTAATTGAAATTGTATTGGACTGTTGAAATTGGGCTATATAAGTATTGTTGAATTGATGAATGATTATACTGTAACTTTATGGTTTATTGTGTGTAGAAAGAGCAATACTGTTTGCTGAAGATTATATTTGTATTGCAATAGTCTATAACATTGCTGATGGAAAAAGGATTTTGATAGAAAGCCTAGTTGCTTAAGAAATCCTAGGGCAATTTTTTTCCCTAGAATTTTACATGCAACCCCTTTTAAAGAGAATGATTCTTTCTATACTTCCTTAAAGAAGGGGCAGTCCATGAGAATGTGTTTGATTCTTGTTAATTTTTGCAACTAGGGTCAAATTCCACCTTGGATAACTCAGATGACCGATATGATGCTTGCATTAAATTCCTCTTTTCAAGAGGACCAAAATCGACCTAAAGATCACCCTATTTGGTCAAGCAGAAGTTGATTTTTGAATTATTTTATTCATACATGTATTATGGAATGGGTTAGCCCTAAGCACATGTGAAATTGGTTAGGTCGGCCTCAACCCCAAGTGGACCCTCAGGAAAGCCTATAAATAGAAGCGACCTCAAGCTCATTTCATCACATTGATCAAGCCATCTTCTATTCTTCTCTTTTGTCTTGGTTTGCACAGGTCTGATGGAAGGAGTTCGCGCAAGGGTTCGAAATCACAGGGGTGGAGCTTGCATTGATCTAGGGCTTTCTGATTCCTGGACACTGGCACACAGTGGTCAAGACAACATCTAGAGACCCCTAGACGTTGGCACAAAAGCTTAAGGGAGTGTCCAGGGTTTCAGAAGTAGATTTGAAGGTGTCGGTCCCCGGATGCTCGCATAGAGTGGTCCTGAGAGTGTCTAGGCAGTCCCAGACGCACGCACAGTAACTGGAAGAGAGTTTCTGAGGGTTTGGAGCAGATCTGGATGAGTTTGACCTTAGATGCACGCACAAAGTCTTCCTAAGAGCATTCGAGCAGTCACAGATGCCCTCACATAGTGTCCGAGAGAGCGTTCAGAGAGTTTTGGATGCACGTAGATAATTTCGCTGATAGCATCTAGGGTTTTGACCTTAGGTTTGGCAGTTGGCTTCAGTGATCTGGGTTTCTCTTCGCTGTTATATAGATTTGTAGATTTGTTTTGTAAATCTCCGTTGCAAATATATGTATTGGGCTCATTGTACTCTCTGTTGAAAACTTTTTATGACGATCTATTAAAGAAGAAGATTTGAAAGGGTTTCCCCCTTGTGGGGTTTTTCCTTGGTCTTGGACCAATCTGCTGTCTCTTATGGTTGTGTTGTTGTCTTCTTTGTCATTGCATATATTGTTCTATCTTTAGTTACAATTTATGATTGGTTACATTGTTATTAATTGGATGCATTGTTAATGAAGAAGTAAATTGGGCTAAAGTAATTGATACAACATAGAACAATCAGAAAAATTAACATGGTATCAAAGCTGAGGTGAAGGACAAGCCCAAAAGAAGACAAGCATTGAAGCCCTCTTTATCAAAAAGAAGATTGCCTAGTTAAGGTCAAGATGTCTTCCTTTACCTTCAAGGAGCATGAAAAGTTGGGTGATGCATCAAACTTTGCTACATGGAAAGTCAGGTTGGAGATCATAGCTAACAACAATGATGTGCTAGAATACATCTAGGGAAGGATGCCCGAGCCTTCAGAAAATGCTTCCACTTCCCTCAAGAACAGGGACAAGAAAGGTGAGTCCAAACCAAAACAAATTAAAGTTGATGGTTTACAAGATCATTTACTTGCGTATGTTGGGAATTTAAGAAAGTCTAAAGAGATGCATGACAAGATCGTTGACATATATGAAATCAACAACTTGAATGAGATCATCACCTTGAAAGATCAACTCAAGGAAACCAAGATGAACAAAGGAGAAGCTGTTCAATCCTACATTATGAGGATCTCTCGCCTTAGAGATCAATTGCAGAGAGTTGGAGAAAATGTGCCTAACATGGAACTAGTAGTTGTGACTCTTAGAGGTCTCCCTCCTATTTGGGAAACCTTCATTACTACAATCAACAACAACAATGTCCTTCTGTCATTTGATGAAATTGTTGGGAAGCTTACTTAAGAAGAATCGAGGATGATAGCAAGAGGAAGGAGAGCTCGCTGCATATATCACTCATGACAAAAGGAAGAAGGCAAGAGGTCCATCAAGGAAGCCTCCTCAAAATACAAAAGGAAGGAATGACAGATCGTTATCTCATATTGAATGCTTCAATTGCCACAAGAAAGGTCATTATGCTCGAGACTGTCCCGAGAAGAGAAAGAGGCCACGTTACAACACCAGAAGCAACAACAATAACAAAATAAGAAAAGACAATCAAAGGAATAACCACGATAGAAGATATGAAAGAAGAAGAAGAGACTCCTCAAGCGACTGTGAAGAAGATCATCCTCCTCAAAAGAAGTCAAGGGCTCCCAGGTATGAAAGTAATGCTGTAAATAAATCTGAATACATTCTTATTTCTGCCCTTACTAGTTCTTCTCCACTGGATTCGTGGGATAGTTGGTTGGTTGATAGTGGGGCCACTCATCATTTCTCTGGATACAAGGAAGTCCTCTCTAATTTGGTAGAGAGGGAGACTAAGCTGAAGATCATTCTTGGAGACAACTCCACTCATCTCGTGAAAGGCTTTGGGTCCGTCAAATTTCAACTGAATTATGGGGAATCAGTTCTGTTGCATGATGTTATGTATGTACCAACATTAATGAAGAATTTGGTATTGTTGGAATTTCTAAGTCTAACTATTAGAAACCCTTCATGTACTTTTCTGATTTATTTCTCCCTACTTGTTCTGATTAATTAACAAGTTATTTACCATGTAAATACTGAAAATAAATACAAGTACATGCTCAACACATTACAGATCATCAACTGAAGGAAACAAAACAAGCACACAAGTGACACCGTTGTTTTTGGACCAATGTCCTCGGAAAAACCCAATGTGGGAAAACCGGTGCAACTATTTGAGGGTTTTATTATTATGCAGTTTTTGAATACAATCTGGGTGCCAAAACCGGCTCACCCAACAGAGAATAATCTTGACAGTAGTACTTCTCTATTCGGAAGCAAATATTTTGACTGAAACCCCGGATAAACACTCTGGCAGCTTCACAGCTCCAATTTGCCCCACGAAACCCCTGCGTCAACCTTTAGGGACAGTGTCAGCCCTTTTTGGCCGAACATTTGCCCAACATCACTTTGGCTTGGCCTGCGTCAACTTCTGGAGGCACTGCGTCAACCCTTTGGCCCACTGCGTCACCCACACTGGCCCTATGAGGCACTGCGCAGCTCCTAGCTGGCTCTGCGTGAGCCCAGGCTGCTTCTGCGTGAACCCCTGGTTGGTTCTACGTGAACCCCTGGCTGGTTCTGCGTCCCTCACTCTCGGCTACTGCGCTGATCCTCCTGGTGCTATCTCTGCCTCTCTGCTTCTGTATTCACTACTCCTCAGCTGCAGCTCTGATCACTCTTTCGACTTCCTCAGCAAACCTAGCCCTAGAAAGTCGAAATCTTGATAAATTCGGTGTGTTCTCCAAGTGACCCTCAAGCCTCCTCTTATACTTTTCTTGTTGACAATTCAATGACCGAGATTAAGTCCCTAATCAACGACTACGATTAGATCTGGCTTGATCAATGACTTTTGGACCATTCTAACTCAGTTTTATATTAATTCACATTAATATTTTATTTTCCCTAAGTTTAGATTTAGGGACTCCATTAAAAACATTAATTATTTTAATATCTCCCAAAAGTTTAGAATCTGCCCAAACCCTTTCTGGGTATTGGAGATCTCATGTGCCTTAGCCCCTCCACCAATTTTTGTGGCTAGAGCACATCCGATGCTACCCCAAATCAACAGGTATCTATATTGGCATTGGAAGATGTTGTAGTGGCTACAAACACCCTCCAAAATTTTGCCTTAGCTTCGTTTTGGAGCCTCCCTACCAACCATCCTCAGCAACATGTCTTGCATCGTCAAGCATATAGGCTTCAGTTGTTTCTCAGTGTCTTGTCAGCTTGTGCATGTCAGTTTGCTTCACTCCCCTCACAGGCTGTCTTTCCGGACTTAGACCATGTGCTGGCCAAGCAGCTCCCCCAGAAAATTGTGCAATTCTGGAGGGGAACCAACCTTCCCTCCAGAAATTATGCAAATCAGCTGGCCAGCCTGCTGAGCTCAAGAATTGCACAATGCTGCCTGTCAAGCTTCCTCTGAAAAATTGCGTAATTCATCCTAGGACAACTGCTCAGCCCAAGAATTGCGCAAATTAGTTTGTTAGGCTTCCCTTAGAAAATTGCGCAATTCTGGAGGGGAACCAACCTTCCCTCCAGAAATTGCGCAAATCATCCTGGTAGCCTGCTGGGCTCCAGAATTGCGCAAAGCAATTAGGCAGTCTTCCTCCTGAAAACTGCGCAATTTGACCTTAGCCCCTCCACCAATTTTCGTGGCTAGAGCACATCCGATGCTACCTCATATCAACACTCCCTCTTAGCGAGGACTGTGCTCTAGTAATACTCCTCACTAAGCATCACTCTGATCATCCGACATCGGTCCCTGTGCCGATGCTAGGCCTGCTGTCCATCATTTGCACTGCTGCATCCTTTACTGCTACCCATGGCCCTGCGACTGCGACTGCTGCATCCGTACTGCAACTCCCTCTCATCCTGTTGCATCGTGCTGCCCATAGTACTATGACTGCTAACTGCTGTAGTGCAACCCAGATACTTAGAAGTAAGTAACTGATCTCCTAACTCTGACATCTCTGTCAGGCTAGAGACACCCATGATGCTGAAGCTCCCTTTGTCGCTGACAAGTGCTCCCTCTCTGACCTCTGCGCTGCTGCAACTATTCCATGCATTTCGCACCGTTGCACACCTCTCTGTGCCATATTGCACTAGCGCAACACTCCCGTGCTTCTCGCACTGTTGCCTATCGCTGTCCTGGGAATACTATACTGTAGCTCCCTCTGTTGTTCCATCCACATCCATCTCTATTGACATTTGCCAGTACTGCTACTCCTCTTCAGGGCTCCCGTAGCAAGGTCTAATCCAAGAGGCTGGGTACCTCGAGGATCCTACCCCTCATCGCTTGTAGTCCGTCTGACTACAGCTCGATGTCTCCCCACTTCCGCTCAAGTGGTGTGTGTGCACTCATGGCACAATCATCGTCTGTCTCCACTTCCTTCTCTGCCCCTGCTGGCGTAGCTTTAGTCTCGGAGGCCTCTCCCTTACTCTTCTTCCTTGGACACTGGGTCGCATAATGACCCAGCTCCCCACACTGGAAGCATTTGACCTTGGAGAGGTCCTTCTTCTTCTGTTTCTCCTGCTTTCCCTCAGATGCTAGGGCAGCATCCACCTCCTCCTCTTTCTTGATTTTGATCCCCTTGCCGCTACTCCTTGCCTTGCTCAGCCTTCTGATCTCTTCTTGGCGAAGAGCCGCCCACATTTCCTCCCAATTTGGAAGGGTTGCCTTGCCCAATATGCTCTGGACAAACACCTTCCAGTCTTTTGAGACTGTGTTCAGGGCTGTTCTCACCATCAACTCTTGATCCGACGTGGCTCTTATGGAAGTCAGCTGATCTTGGATCTCCTTCAATCGACTAAGGAAGGGGTTGATCTGTTCTCCCTTCTCCATCTGGTATGACCGCAGATGATTTTCTAGTAACACCCTTCTCTGTACAAAAGTATGCTGGTACAATTTCTTTAGGGCCTCCCACATCTCATTTGCCGTGTCCTTTTCGGCAATATGTGATACTACATGGTCCTTGACCCCTCAAGGATGATCCTCTTGGCCCTTGCCATTGCCTCCTTGTACTTGTCGTTATCAACTGGGTCAACTGGGATTGCTATCGTCCTCAAGGCGAAGTGCTTGACACAATTCTTGTGTAGAACAGATAAGATTCTAGCCTTCTAGACTACGAAGTTTGAGGCTCCGTCCAGTCTGTCCTAGTCTCTTACCCTGTTCACTGCCATCTCGCTGCTCCTCTACTTCCCTCTTGGAAGTTCTTGGTGTGAGTCCCTCTTAGCCTCGATTTCCCTCCTGGAAACCCTTCTGCCAATGTCGAGATGCCCCCACTCCGATCGTTAGTGCAACTGCACCACTGATCCGGATTTCTCGGCTAGAAATCCTTGGTAGCAACTCTCTCCTCCTTGGCCTTGCCTTGTTAGGGGTACCGTTCTGACTACAATACTCCACCAGCTCTACTCTACAACTTACCCACAACCTCCTAAACCCCAACAAACTGAAGGTTAGAGCTCCTAGGCTCTGCACAATTAGGCACTGGCTGAAATGCTCCCCTATCCAGCTGCGTCAACCCTCCTAGTCTCTGCGTGGCTCTGTGTGAGCCTTTTCTGCCCTTCTCAATCTCTGCGTTGGCCTCTTCCTGGCTCAATCTTGATGACGCAGGCACTGCGTCACCCCTTCCTTGCTGCTACTCTGCTAGGAACAACTTCTGTCACTTGGGACAGCTGTTTTCTGTTGTTGTTGCTCTACTTGGCTGATGTCCTCAGTTCTCCTGTGATCTGCAACCACGCTCTGATACCATGTTGGAATTTCTAAGTCTAATTGTTAGAAACCCTTCATGTACTTTTCTGATTTATTTCTTCCTACTTGTTCTGATTAATTAACAAGTTATTTACCATGTAAATACTGAAAATAAATACAAGTACATGCTCAACACATTACAGATCATCAACTGAAGGAAACAAAACAAGCACACAAGTGACATCGTTGTTTTTGGACCAATGTCCTCGGAAAAACCCAATGCGGGAAAACTGGTGCAGCTATCTGAGGATTTTATTATTATGCAGTTTCTGAATACAATCTGGGTGCCAAAACCGGCTCACCCAACAGAGAATAATCTCGGCAGTAGTACTTCTCTATTTGGAAGCAAATATTCTGGCTGAAACCTTGGATAAAGACTCTGGCAGCTTCATAGCTCCAGTGTGCCCCACGAAACCCCAACGTCAGCCTCTAGGGACAGCGTCAGCCGCTTCTGGCCCAGCGTTTGCCCAACGTCACTTTGGCTTGGCTTGCGTCAGCTTTTGGAGGCATTGTGTCAGCCCTGTGGCCCTCTGCGTCACCCACACTGGCCCTCTGAGGCATTGCGCAGCTCCTGGCTGCCTTTGCGTGAGCCCTGGCTGGCTCTGCGTGAACCGCTGGCTGGTTCTGTGTGAACCACTGGCTGGTTCTGCGTGAACCGCTGGCTGGTTTTGCGTCCCTCACTCTTGGCTACTGCGCTGTTCCTCCTGGTGCTATCTTTGCCTCTCTGCTTCTGTATTCCCTGCCCCTCAGCTGCAACTCTGATCACTCTCTCGACTTCCTCAGCAAACCCAACCCCAGAAAGTCGAAATCTTGATCAACTCGATGTGTTCTCCAAGTGACCCTCAAGCCTCCTCTTATACTTTTATCGTTGACAATTCAACGACCGAGATTAAGTCCATAATCAACGGTTAAGATTAGATCTGGATTGATCCATGACGTTTGGACCATTCTAACTCAGTTTTATATTAATTCACATTAATATTTTATTTCCCCTAAGTTTAGACTTAGGGACTCCATTAAAAATATTAATTATTTTAATATCTCCCAAATTGTTTAGAATTTGCCCAAACCCTTTCTGGGTATTGGAGATCCCATGTGCTTTAGCCCCTCCACCAATTTTCGTGGCTAGAGCACATCCGATGCTACCCCAAATCAACAGGTATCTATATCCGCATTGGAAGATGTTGTAGTGGCTACAAACAGCCTCCAAAATTTTGCCTTAGCTTCGTTTTGGAGCCTTCCTACCAACCATCCTCAGCAACATGTCTTGCACCGTCAAGCATATAGGCTTCAGCTGTTTCTCAGTGTCTTGTCAGCCTGTGCATGTCAGTTTGCTTCACTCCCCTCACAGGCTGTCTTTCTAGACTTAGACCATGTGTTGGCCAAGCAGCTCCCCCAGAAAATTGTGCAATTCTGGAGGGGAACCAACCTTACGTCCAGAAATTATGCAAATCAGTTGGCCAGCTTGCTGAGCTCAAGAATTGCGCAATGCTACATGTCAAGCTTCATTTGAAAAATTGCGCAATTCATCCCAGGACAGCTGCTCAGCCTAAGAATTACACAAATTAGTCTGTTAGGTTTCCCTTAGAAAATTGCGCAATTCTGGAGGGGAACCAACCTTCCCTCCAGAAATTGCGCAAATTAGCCTGGTAGCCTGTTGGGCTCCAGAATTGCGCAGAGCAGTCAGACAGTCTTCCTCCAGAAAACTGCGAAATCTGACCCAGCACTGCTGCTCAGCCTAGAAATTGCGCAATTCTGGGAGGCAGTCACCTGTTGACCCCAGAAATTGTGCAATCCCTCTGGGACAGCTAGCCCAGCTCAGCCAAAGAACTGAGCAAGTTTTCATCCCAGGCTCGTAGACCGATGCATGTGCCTCCTCCGGGACCAAGCAAAACTGATTTGCATGCATGGATTGCTTTTCCCAAGGCAGCATGCAAAAGGCATCCCTAGATTTAGGGATCTAGTTTTAGCAGTTGGAGGTTACATGCAAGGCTCATTTTAGAAACCTCCTGCCAAGTGTCGCTTTTCCTAAATTTGTGGCATGCGCGTCATAACCTTGATTCTATCAAAACTTATGAACTAGACGCTGCAGAGCTCATTCCTCACATCGATCTTGCAGCCGTGACATCCCACTCCGCATCTAGGAGTCGTCAACACATTCATCTCAGCTGTTTCAGGGTAAGCCCGTTTTGCATGTCTTGCGCTGCGTTTCTGTCGCATTTTGTGTTTCGCTTTGTGTGAGTGTTGTCTGCTTGATTTCAATGAGTGCTTGCTGTCGTTTCAATGTATGTTAGCTTGTAGAAGCATCGTTTCAATTCGCATTTCATTGCTGTCGCATGCATGACACTGTTTTTGCACCGACGATATCCGTTTCGATGACTCGCTTCACATACATGCATGCTTCCCCATTTTTTGAATCCTTCACTTACTATTTGCATGCATGATCATTCACTCTTATTGACACTCAGTATCACCATGCATTTAGACTTCTCATGTTTTCAGTCACCGTCGGCGGGTTTGGGTTGCCTTAGCCAGGACCTTTCTTTGCTCGGCTAGCGTTGCGCATTTCTAGAAGTGAAGGCTTTGCCTTCCCTCCAGAAATTGCGCAAGTCTGGCCCAACACTGACCTCTAGGCTTGCATTGCGCAATTCTGGGAGGCAGTGCCTTGCTGGCCCCAGAAATTGCGCAATGCAGTTTGCTAGTTTGCATGTCACTGCTGATTGAAATTGCGCATTGCGCAGTGTTAGTCCTTAGCGGGCCAGGCTAGACTGTGCATTGCACAGTTCTAGTAGTTAGTCAGCCTCCCGACATCCCGAGTTGTGCCTTGCGTAGTTTTTGTAGTCAGTCTCCTAGACTCCCGGTGAAAATTGCGCAATATTCGCAGACAGTCACACAGGTATGTTGCATGTCAGTCCTTCAATTTGTTTTGGTTTTTGACTAACAAATTGCTTGTCATGAGTGTTGCTATGTCTCCAGGTATCACAGGTGTTCGTCTGCCTCTCAGCAGCACAGGTACAATGGCTTCCAAGAGAGTAGAGTCGAAGACACCGTTCAGAGCACAACTGGGGATGCAGTCAATCAAGTGTCTATGAACTTTCCTATCTATGAAGACATCAAGTTGTTCATGGACAAGGATATCAATATGAAATGGCAACAACGTCACAACGAGCAACACCATCAGCAGCAATAGAAGGTAGCACACTTGCATGCGACAAATGCAAGAGGAAGGTTGTTGACAGCGCAGAGGTGGAACAAAGTTGCAAGCTCAAGCAGATCCACTTGTGATGAAAGCAACTTTGGAGGCTGAGGCTATGAGGCGACGACGCTACAAGAGGATCGTGCAAAGGCAGAGAGAGAAACAGAGGAGGAGTTGCAAGTGCTGAAGTAACAACTCAAGGAAGAACAGGAGTTGCACACACAAGAGAAGGAGTTACAGCAGGAATAGGTACAACAAGAGGCACAACATCCATAGACCGATGAAATTGTGCCCATACAGTTTATGGACCCATATAGCAGCTAGCATGGAGCAGACAGGGTGAGTAGTGCTGTCGATCGCATGAAAAGGTGTTTAGGAGCATGGATGTCATTGTGCGCATGTATGCGATCCCACCCATTTGGCACACTCACCGAGGCGAAGACAAGAAGCAAGTCCGATTGGAGCTGAAAATGTATTTCGACAAGTTGATGCGCATGGTCACCAACACATACTTGGAGATTAGCACAGACACTATGCATCAGTATGTTGCTGGTCCAGCTGCACTCAAGACGATGATGTGCATGTTATCAGACGAGTTGGACAGAGGAGCCATATCAGTGTACCCGGATGCAATGGAGGCAAGAGTTCGCTTTCAATAGGATGTCACCATTGAGTGCACGAACACCATCACGGACGACCAAACTTGGCATCAATTCGCCATCGTTGACCATCACAAGGATGTCGAAGAGTTGGTCTTACCACAACGGTCCGAGTGTTAGTGATGTCTTGCATGGCTTGCTCAAGCCATTTTGTCTCACATGGGTACATGTGCAAATTGTATGTAACGTCTTGTCAAGTGGAAGTTCAAGTGTCGATAGTTGAATGTAACAGTCATAGAGTAGTTGAAGAGTCATGAGGGTAGATGAACGGTCACAAAGGGGGATGTCAAGGGTCACCCCACCCTTTGCTATAAATAGTCCCTCATAACTCATTGTAGAGGCTTTTGGTCAGCTAAGCTTCCGATAGGAGTATCTTAGAGAAAGCTTGGATAGTATTGTAACGAGCCTTGGCTTCTCCACTGTGCAGAGTTAGTATATCTCTTTGGAGGAGCAGGCGACAGTGACTGTAACGTTTCGCTGTCAGAACTAGTGGTTGGTCATGGTTGTATTGTATAATCGGAACTTTCACTTCTTAACATACCAGAGCCGACACTTTTGATGCATATGTTGTTATTGTATTTCAGCTAACTTGTTTACTCTAATAATATATGTATCTATTTGCTTACGCATGCATGTATGGCTTTCCTATATAAGTATGTATGAATCTTACTGAAATGTGCTGTTGGTTTAACCATCACTTCGGATTGCTAGCTCACTTGCCTTCCAGATGCATCTTTGCTTGTGTGTTCCCTTCTTAACTCTGTGCTTTCACAGGTTTCCAAGGGGTGCACTCACCTCACCCTCAGTGTGTTAGAACTGCTCATGCACCTTCTTTGACTTGCTGCATATGTCACACCCTTGCTACCAATAGGGACATCTTACTTGCCTCTGTGCGCAATCGCAGTCAAGGCGATATCGTACGACCCACTGCTGGGAATCCTACACCAAACAGTCTGAGGTCTAGTTGGGACTTCTTATCGGGGAGATCCCCTAATATGTTGGTGGGTCCAGCACTGTCAATAGAAGATAAAGGGATGAGAGTTGCCCTCATCAAAGGAAAAGTTTTGACTTGGCCTGCTGATTCACCTATGAGAGATGCATTCACATTAGGATCGAGATTTGAAGGACTCTATAGAGTCACTGGAAGGCCACTTCTAGCATTGGTTCATAATACCAATCATCTGAGCGAGTTATGGTATCGCAGACTGGCTCATCTACACTATGATGCACTTCCAAAGTTGAAGAAATTGGTCTTAGGTATCCCCGATGTTCAAGCTCATCATGATGGAGTTTGTCGAGGTTGTGTGAGTGGAAAGAAAACGAGGGGACCATTCAAATGGCATCCTCCATCTCATTCATTCTGATATATGTGGTCCGATGCCTGTGCATTCTATTGGTGGTCATCTCTACTACATCACCTTCATTGACGACTTCTCAAGAAAGACATGGATATACTACCTTAAGCACAAAGATGAAGCCTTTGAAATGTTCAAGGAATTCAAAGCCTTGATCGAAAATCAAACAGGAAAGAGAATCAAAGTCTTCAAGTCCAACAATGGAGGGGAATACATGTCAAACGAATTCATAGCATTTTGCAAGAAAGAAGGGATCAAGAAGGAAACAATTGTGCCATATACTCCTGAACATAATGGTTTAGCTGAAAGGAAGAACAGGTCTATATTAGAAGCTGCCCGTGCCATGCTCCATGATCAAAAGGTGCCAAAGTTCCTTTGGGCAGAAGCCACATCTACTATTGTATATGTTCAAAACAGGGTGCCTCATCAAGCGTTAGAAAACAAGACCCCCGAAGAAATATTCACAGGAGTCAAGCCCAATATTAGTCATCTTCGTGTATTTGTATGCCTTGTATATTTTCATGTGCTGAAGGACAAAATGAACAAATTGGAAACTACAGGAAGAAAAGGTACGTTTGTGGGTTATTGTGAAAATTCTAAAGCGTATAGAATATATATTCCTGGTCAGAGGAAGGTCGAAATTAGTAGGGACGTAACTTTCGATGAAGATGCAACTCTTGGAAAAGCAAGAGATCTTCCTTTGCCTCCTCCTCCCAAGGAAGAGAATGATGACTGGGATATTCTAGATGGTCTTTCCGTGCTCGAGTCTGATATCACTGATGATCCCATGGAGCCTATGGATCTGTTAGATCCTCCTACTAGGAAGAGACCACTTTGGCTCCACGATACTCTACAAAATGTTGAAAGAAATGTTCCCATTTGTAGATCATTCAGAGAAAGGAAGCAACCATGCAGGTATTAGGGATATGTTGCAGCCATGAGCACTATGATTCAAGCCGAATCGTCCTCATTCGAAGAAGCAGTAAAATAACAAGTTTGGAAGGATGCTATGGTTGAGGAATATGAATCGATTGTGAAAAATGATGTATGGGATGTTGTGCTAAGACCGAATGGGAAATCTGTTGTGACTTCAAAGTGGCTATTCAAGATCAAGCATGGAATTGATGGCAACATCGAAAAATACAAGGCAAGGTTCGTAGCTCGAGGATTCTCTCAGAAAGAGGGAGAATATTTTTATGACATATTTGCTCTCGTGGCTCGATATACAACCATCCGTTTGATCGTTGCCCTTGCTGCCAGTGAAGGATGGACACTTCATCAGATGGACGTAAAGACCACTTTCCTGCATGGCACGTTACAAGAAGAAGTATATGTTGAACAACCACAGGGATTTGAAGTGGAAGATCGAAGAACACATGTTTGCAGGTTGAAGAAAGCATTGTATGGTTTGAAACAAGCTCCTCGAGCTTGGTATGCACGCATTGACAGTTACCTAATGAAGCTAGGATTCACAAGAAGCAATGTTGATCTCAACCTCTACTTCAAGAAAGTCCAAGGTATGCCATTGATTTTGGTTTTATATGTTGACGATCTATTCTTGACAGGTAGTGAGCCTCTGATGATCATGTGTAAGAGGGAGCTAGCCTTTGAATTTGAAATGAAGGACCTTGGTCTCATGCACTACTTTCTAGGTTCGGTGAGATTTTCCTTTCACAAGGAAAATACGTTGTGAAGCTGCTGGAAAGATTTGGAATGACTGAATGCAAATCCATGGCTACACCGATGGAAATGAACTTCAAGAAGTTATGTGGAGAAGCTGCAGGACCCGATTTGGCAAATCCATCCGAGTATAGACAACTGATTGGGGCTCTGATGTTCCTTGTGAACACTTGTCCAGACATATGCTATGCAGTAAACACATTGAGTCAATTCATAACCGAGCCCCTCCATGGTCTTGGGCCAATGTGCATGGAGGGGCTCAGTCATGAATTGACTCAATATGTGTTACTGCATAACATATGTCTGGACGGGTGTTCACAAGGAACATCAAAGCCCTAATCAGTTGTCTATACTTGGATGGATTTTCCAAATCGTGTCCTGCAGCTTCGCCACATAACTTCTTGAAGTTAATTTCCATCAGTGTAGCCATGGATTTGCATTCAGTCATTCCAAACCTTTTCAGCAGCTTTACAACATATTTTCCTTGTAAAAGGAAAATCTCAACAGGCCTTTGTCATACCTCAAGGCCTAGAAAGTAGTGCATGAGACCAAGGTCCTTCATCTCAAATTCTGAGGCTGGCTCCCTCTCACACTCGATCATCAAAGGCTCATTACTTGTCAAGAATAGATTGTCAACATATAAAACCAAAATCAATGGCATACCTTGGACTTCCTTGAAGTAGAGGTTGGGATCAACATTGCTTCTTGTGAATCCCAGCTTCATTAAGTAACTGTCAATGCGTGCATACCATGCTCAGGGAGCTTGTTTCAAACCATACAATGCCTTCTTCAACCTGCAAACACGTGTTCTTCGATCTTCCACTTAAAATCCCTGTGGTTGTTCAGCGTATACTTCTTCCTGTAACACACCATACAAGAAAGCGTTCTTTACGTCCATCTGATGAAGAGTCCATCCTTCACTGGCAGCAAGGGAAACTATCGAATAGATGGTTGTATATCTAGCCACGATAGCAAATATGTCATCATAATCTTCTCCCTCTTTTTGAGAGAATCCTCGAGCTACAAACCTTGCTTTGTATTTCTCAATGTTGCCATCAATTCCATGTTTGATCTTGAATAGCCACTTTGAAGTCACAACAGATTTCCCATTCGGTCTTGGCACAACATCCCATACATCATTTTTCACAATCGATTCATATTCCTTAGCCATAACATCCTTCCAAACTTGTTCTTTTACTGCTTCTTTGAATGAGGACGGTTTGGCTTGAATCATAGTGCTCATGGCTGCAACATATCTTTGATACCTGCATGGTTGCTTCCTTTCTTTGAATGATCTATGAATGGGAACATTTCTTTCAACATTCTGTAGAGTATCGCGGAGCCAAAGTGGTCTCTTCCTAGTAGGAGGATCACTTGGAGGAGGATCTAATGGATCCATAGGCTCCATGGGATCATCAACCATATCGGACTTGGGCACAAAAGGACCATCTAGAATATCCCAGTCATCATTCTCTTCCTTGGGAGGAGGCAGAGGAATATCTCTTGCTTTTCCAAGAGCTGCATCTTCATCGAATGTTACGTCCCTGCTAATTTCGACCTTCCTCTAACCAGGAATATATATTCTATATGCTTTAGAATTTTCACAATAACCCACAAACGTACCTTTTCTTCCTGTAGCTTCCAATTTGTTCCTTTTGTCCTTCAGCACATGAAAATATACGGGGCATCCAAATACACGAAGATGACTAATATCGAGCTTGACTCCTGTGAATATTTCTTCGGGGGTTTTGTTTTCTAACGCTTGATGAGGCACCTTGTTTTGAACATATACCACAGTAGATGTGGCTTCTGCCCAAAAGAACTTTGGCACCTTTGATCATGGAGCATGGCACAAACAACTTCTAATATAGACTTGTTCTTCCTTTTAGCTAAACCATTCTATTTAGGAGTATATGGCACAATTGTTTCCTTCTTGATCCCTTCTTTCTTGCAAAATGCTATGAATTTGTTTGACATGTATTCCCCTCCATTGTCGGACCCGAAGACTTTGATTCTCTTTCCTGTTTGATTTTCGATTAAGGCTTTGAATTCCTTGAACATTTCAAAGACTTCAACTTTGCACAGTGAACAAAACCCTAGCCCTTGCAAGACTCTTTTGAAGGATATTCCAAGGAAGGACCTTATTACTCAAAGCCAACTGAATTTTTGTCTCCCATACTGGTTTCCATAACTAGCATACTTCTTGAACCAGTGTTGCAGGAACCATCCCCCTACACAGATCAGAACCCAGAACAACGTACCATGTGGATTTGTGGGTGAAATCTGGTCAGAATCGTGAATCAAAATTTTGGAACCGTAGTTCGCCCTAAAAAACACACTTGCTGGACTTTCAGAACCATGATGGTACTGTTTGCGGTTCCGCAAGCCCAAACTGTAGTTTTGTATTGGTTCTTGAGCAATTTCGAAACTCGCCCTCATGGTTTCGCGAGTGACTTTTTATTTTATTTTATATTCTATTAACCTGTGGTTTAAGTGGGGCCTAGGGTGAGTTAGGGATGATTTAGGGGAAAGGGGAGGATGAGGTTAAAAGGCCTCTTCCCCCTCTCTTTTCCTCATTTTTGCATCTTTGGCTTGAGCTTGAAGACGAGAGTAGAAGAGACCTTGGAGTCGAGAGGATATAGCAAGCTTTTGAGATCAGATTTATGAGACGTTTGAGGATAGAGCAAAGGAGAGCTTAGAGGAGTGAAGGAGGAGGAACTTGGAGGAGTGAAGAAGGGCTACCATCTACCTCAAGTTCTCAACTTCTCAAGAGCTAAAGAGGTAAGTGAAAACCCTATTTAAGTCCATTTTTTTGTCATTCTTGTTTGTATTTTTTCTCCTTCTCTTCTACTCTTTCCCATTCTTTCTACTTACTCATTTTATCGTAGGTTGTCCATCTAAAATGGTGATCTTTTGAATTATCATTCCACTTTTAGTTTTCATGGTGTTGGTGGGGGGTAGGCATAGAAGGGAAGAAATGGAAGAAGAGGATAGTGGTCACACTCATACTGATCCAATTTATGATGACGAGGAAGGGGATGAAGAGGGCATTGAAATGTAAGGGGGAAATGTTGCATTGAGTGTTGTGGAATTTTGTGACAAAACTTGAGGGTGGGGGAGTTGGTGGAACCTTCAAGTTTTTATGCCCTTGTGATTGTCATGAAGGAAAGTCTTATAGTGGTTCATATACCTGTTTGAGGAGGCATCTTTGTGGGGTAATGGACAATGATGAAAAAAAAGGTACCATAAAGAAGGCTACACAAAAGAAAAGTAAGAAACAAAAACTTCAGTCTGATACAAGTGCTACCTTTAGACTTGGTGGCCACACCTCATCTCCTCTTGGTACTTTTTGAACCTCTGAATCTAGAAGAACAATATCAAATTTCCTAAATTTTAGTAGGAGGGATGATGCGAATGCAAAAGTGTTTCAGTTTTTTTTGTGCTTCCGATATACCATTCAATGTGCTTCGTTCTCCCTACTGGCATGATTTGATTAAGACCATCAATAAAGCCCCAAAGGATACAAGAGCCCCAACTATGAGAAAGTTAGAACTTTGTTATTACATAGAGAAAAAGCAAAGGTTCGAAGAGCTTTGACACAATTTATAAATGAGTGGGCAGATTTCGGGGTATCCATTATATAAGATGGTTGGACAAATGTTAGAAACCAACATTTGATAAATGTTTTTGGTGTTTTTGCTAGCAGTGCGATGTTTCTTGCAAGTCATGACTCCTCCAGCACTGTAGCTTCTCAAAACATTGCAAATCTCTTATTGAAAACAAATAATGATGTTGGTCCTAATAATGTGGTTCAAGTGATCATTGATAATGCAACAAATTATAAGGGAGTAGGAAGAATAATTGAGTGGACTTATCCACACTTATTTTGGTTAGGCTGCTTGGTGCACACATTGAACCTTTTGATGCATGATATTGTGAAACATAAATAATGTGGATGAATTAATCATCTATACAAGAGAGGGAAGCAACTCATTAAATATGTCACAAGGCATACAAGGGTTAACTACTTTTATGGCACTTACTCCAAGTTGCAGTTGCTTAAGCTTTCAAAAACTAGATTTGCAAGCTATTAACTCACTTTTAAGCGCCCAGTGAAGGTAAGACAACCTTTATGTGCTATGGTGACGTGTAATTCGTGGGATGAGATGAGCAATGATAGAGATGGTGCTAATGTAGCCAAACATTGTTCTTGACAATTACTTTTGGTCACAGTTAAATATGTTTTGCAATTCACCAAGCCAATTTATTACATGATCAAACTTGTAGATTTAGATCGACCAATAATTTGGGAGGTGTATGAGCAAATGGATAGCATGTTGGGGTAGATTAAAGACATTGTTGAGCCTAGAGATATCACCTTGTACAATTATATTCGTGTAAGGTGGGAAAATGGTGGGAAATGCTAAACATTTGCATGCCTTAGCATATGTTCTTACACCTAAATACTGTCATCCATCATGGCTTTCAACACCAACACCTAGTGCGGGGACCAAGAGAAAACCGCACGAAGATCTAGAGGTTCTGTCTGGTTATATGAAAGCATTGGATAAATTAGTCCCTGATGAGTAGTGTGACATGATACAGAACCATGTGAGCATCTATATCCTTGGCAGTGGTGCATCTGGGACCAATCATGCAATTAAAGATCGAGGGAATTTGTTTTCTTTTTAGTGGTGGAACATGCATGGAGGTGCTACTCTACATATACAATCTTTGGCAATATGAGTGCTATCGTAGGTGGTAAACACTCTTCTGTAGAGAGTTGTTAGAGCACCTATAGTTTCATCCACAATTTTAAAAGAAGCAGGTTAAATGTAAATTGGGCAAAGAGTTTGGTTTATGTTCATTACAACTTGCGATTGTTGTCCCATTACTATGAGGAGGCAAAGAAAAATAAAGACTTTAAGCTTTAGGATAAAAATCTAGAGGAGGCCAATTTGGAGGATGGAGTGTTGCATTTAGAGCAATTGGAGGATGATCTTATCTAGGATGATGATGATTGTTATGAGATCACACCCTCATCTGGTGCCATGTTCCCATGTTCCAATCTTCAACAACAGTAGAAAGGGCTTCATCTTCAATTCCACAACTTCCACGACCACCATCTTGTTGAAATTTCTAAGTCTGACATGTTAGAAATCCCTACTGCATTATCTGGTTTAATTTCTCCTACTTGTTCATTCCATTAACAAGTTATTTATAAATATAAATACTGAAATAAACACAAATGCAACCTTAACTCATATATAGATCAACAATTGAAATACTGAGACAAACACACAAGGGACACTGTTATTTTTGGATAATCGTCCCCAGAAAAACCCAATGCGGGAAAATTGGTCCAACAGTTCTGAGGGTTTTATTATTATGCAGATTCCTGAGTACAACTAGGGTGCTAGAAATGGCTAACCCAACAGAGATTGTTACACGACAGTAATACCTCTTCTCGGAGACAAATATTCAGCCTCTCAACTCTAGTCTGCCCAACGAAAATCCTTCCGGTGCTTCCCCTTGGCCCTGCGCGAGCCTTGTTAGCTTCATCGTAGCTCCTGAAGCCTCTGTGTCAGCCTCCTAGATCTCTGCGTCAGCTCTTGGCCCCTCTGCGTCACCCACGCAGGCCTTTCTGCCTCTGCGCAGTCCCCAATTGCCTCTGCGTCAGCCTCTTCGGTTTTTGCGTTGACCCTCTGGCACTATCCTTGCCTCTCTGCTATGTACTCACTGCCCCTCGCTGCAACAGACCACTAGCTCGAATTTTCTCAGCAAGCCCCGCTCCAGAAAATCTAATTGACTGATTAGTTTTGATGTGTCTCCAACTGACCCTCAAGCCTCCTCTTATACTTTTCCTGTTGAGTCTTCAACGACCGAGATTAAGTCTCTAATCAACGGCTAAGATTAGATTTGGCTTGATCCATGTCATTTAGAACATTCTCACCCAGTTTTATATTAATACCCATTAATATTTTAATTTTTTTAAGTTTAGACTTAGGAACCCCAATAAAAATATTAATTATTTTAATATCTCTCCAACCGGGTGGAATTTCCCCAAACCATTTCTGGGTCTTGGAGATCTTATGTGCCTTAAGCCTCTCCGCCAATTTTTAGGGCTACAACACATTCGATGCTACCACAAATCAACACATCTTCTTCACTACCACCATGTGGAGGCTCACGTAGTGGTCATGGTGGTGTAAGGAGGAGAAATTAATAGATAGATTCATAGTTCACTACTTTTTTGTCATAGTCTAGATTCTATAGATGATAGATTAGAGTGTTAGAATTTACTATTGTGAATTTTTCAGTCTTCCTAGTTCAGTGTGCAATTGTTGGTGGTCAGGTGGTCTATTTTGTAAACATTATTATTTGGTCAGGACTCATGTTGATATTTGCTCACTTGGTACTATGCTAGATAAGTTATTTGAATGTTTTATCTTCTAAATGTCTACTTTCTATCATATGCTTAAAATTTCGATACTTTCTACCTTCTATTATTTGAGATATGCTTAAAAATTTGATGTATGTTTGTAGTTGCTAGAATCTAGATGGTTGATGCTTGAATAATTAATCATTCATGTACAATGAATGCCATATCTATCTTGATTTATGTACAAATATGCTTGTTGTCATATATTTTGCAACTAATTTGGTATTTCAAATGTTTTTTCTTTAATATAAATGCACACAGGTTCATGCGCGCGCACACACACACACACACATATATAAGAAACATTTTTGAGACGCTTTGCTTCCAAGACAACACCCCCATTCGGTGCCATGGTTACCATGTTCCAGTCTTCAACAATACCAGTAGGGTGTAATATTCCTAATTAGCCATGGCTAATTGGAATATTTGATTTTGCCCAAATTTTGCCTTCTATAGTTATTTGTAAAAAAAAAAAAAAGAGTGAGGATGGGGGACATAACTCACTTTAAGAATAAAAAGTCACTTCCTAGTAGCACAACGTTGTGACTTAAAGAGGAGCCAAGTGGGGCCAAAAGGGGGACGCAGAAATGGGACCCACGCAGACACATGGAGGGACTGCGCAGGAGGGAAGAACACGTGGCAAGAGGAGAATCACGCAGGAGGAGGTGAGCCTAGGGATTGTGAGAGGCAGAGGCTATAAGATAGAGAGGAGCCCCCTCATTTTGGATCATTCAGTTATGTGTATTTTGAGCTAGTCGTTTCGACTTCTGAGCACGCTGGCTGTTTAGCTAGTCTGTAGCTCTGTTTAGTGCATTGAGTGTCTCCATTCGGAGATCTCACCCTTAGACCCGGGGGATTTGAGTGCCTGCTCGGGCAAGGTATTTCCTTTGGCATTTCAACAGTAGTTTTATCAGCATTTCAGCAGCAGTTTCAGCAACGTTTTGGAGGACTGCGCAACACTGGGAGAGGGATGCAATTCTTTTTGGTTGTAGTGCTGGATTGGGGTTTTGCAGGTGGATTTATGTTGGGAGATTGAGCAGGGATCCAACTCTTGTCCCATTGGAGGATTTTTGGCAGGGTTTTAGGGAGTGTTTCAGGCAGAGTTTAGAGGGCTTTTCTTCAGTGGAAGCGCAGGGCATTGAGGAACTGCGCAGAACCCCAAGAGGGTGTTTTTCAGGGGTCGGCCATTCCAGGAAAGCTTCTGGGTTTTTCTAGGTTTCTTGAGTAGAGCCCAAATCCAGAGTTTCAGCTTTTTCCGAGGAGGGGAGCAGCCCCAAATCATCATTTGTTTCTAGCAGCAGCAGCAGCAGCAGCAACATCCACGCAGAGAGGCCATTCTTGTCATTTTGAGAGTATTTCTTCACTTGCCTTATGCAAGTTGAGGTATCATCTGTCTAATCACCTCTTGTACTCATTTTATTGCTCAGTATAATAAAATGGCTTATTATTTCTCGCTGCATTTCTTGTGTATCTGCTTATATTTCCGGTTTACATTATTATATGCTGTTCCATTGTTATTTTATCACTTCTGGGTTATTATATCATTTGCACATATTTGGTTGGAGTTTTTTTTGTTGGGGTTTGAGGAATATTACATAGGGGCTTCATTTTCAGTTCTACACCACCATCTTCTTCACTGCCACCATGTGGAGGTTCACATAATGGTTGTGGTGGTGTAACGAGGAGAGATTAGTAGATAGATTCACAGTTCCCTACTTTTTTTTGTCATAGTCTATACATGATAGATTAGAGTGTTAGACTTTAGTATTGTGAATTTAAACTTTTCAGTTGTCCTTGTTTAGTGTGCAGTTGGTGGTGGCCAAGTGGCCTATTTTGTAAACATTATTATATGGTCTTGACTCATGTTGATAGTTGCTTGCTACTATGCTAGATAAGTTATTTGAATGTTGTCTTCTAAATGTCTACTTTCTATTATATGCTTAAAATTTTGATACTTTCTAAGTTTCTACCTTCTATTATTTGTGAGTATGTGACATGCTTAAATATTTAATGTACGTTTGTAATTGTTAGAATCTAGATGATTAATGCTCAAATAATTAATCATTGATGTACTATGGATGCCATATCTATGTTGATTTATGTACAAATATGAATCTTTTCATATCTTCTGCAACTAATTTGGTATTTTGGATGTTTTTTTAATATATATATATATATATATATATATATATATAAGGTTTGCTTCTGACGCTTTGCTTCCAAAAAATGTCCCCACTTCATGCAACATTGTCTCGAACATTAATTAAAATTTGCCTTATATCCTATGCTTGCTTTATACCAGATCTTCATACTAGATCTTCTTCATCTCCTCTCAACCTTATATAACAAATTGACATTTTGATAGATCTGCCTCTTGACCAACTCGTTTTGGGTCTCTTGCCAACTTCCACCCTTGGTGCCATAATGATCTTTGTTCTATTGCTTCTATATTTGCAAGAGTTAGTATCACTTTCTGTCTAATAGTTTCGATAAATTCATCACCAGGCCTGTGTTCACCATTGCGACCTATCCATGGATCAGTCCCAATTCTAACCTTCATTCCATTCCCAAATCTCCATGCTAGCCAGTTTCCATTGTGGGGAAATGTCGGTACTAGAGCTTTCCACATAACATATGCATTTGCAGTAGGTTTAATTCTATACCTTATCCAATATTCAATTGAGAGGGGAGCTATATACTTGGTTTTTAGCGTTTGTTGCCACAATGCAGAATGCTTGACTAGCCTCCATAGACTTTTAGCTGCCAAGGGTTTCCCAAAATGGTGAATGTTCTTCAACCCCCAATCCCTTAGGGCTTTAGGCTTGACAAGCCTTTGCCACTTGACTAGAGGGATGCCCCTTTAACTTTCTTTCCTTCACAAAAATTGAAACATTTTTTTTCTAATTTTTTCCAATATACCTACTGGAATATATGCCAAGGAGTGCTAATAAACTGGCATTGCTTCAATGACAGATTTAACCAAAGTTGAATATTCTCCAAGAGACAATCGCCTTGTACACGAGCTTGTAAATCTTTTTTCCAATCTTTTGATACAACCATATCCAGTCCCTAAACCCATAGTGATTTTCCTTTAGCACAAATTTTAGATACTCCATACCTCTTTTAAAGGCCTAAATTTGAAATGGGAGAATTTGAGTGATCTGTGTTTCCTGCATCTCATTTAATCTAGATAAAGAGATAGATGACTTTTGTAAATTAACTTCCATACTAGATGCCATGCCATATTGATTTAAAATAACCTTTAAATATATAGCTTCTATTATATAACCAACTCCAAACAACAACACACCACTAACAAATAACAAATGAGTCAATGAAATATTACCCCCTATTTTGATATCCTTTAGTTTGCCTCCTCTTTTAAGAACTCACTCAAGCCTTAAACAACAATAAGAAAAAGCAATTGTGACAAAGGGAAACCTTGCCTTAATCCCTTGGAGGTTGACGCATTAAGAAGTGGATTTATTCGCCGAAATTGAAAAGGAGGAACTCAAACATCCCTTCTTCCAATTGACAAAGGATAATATAAAACTAGAGTGAATAAAAATGAACCTCAAATACAAGTAGTTAGCCTTGTGAAATCCCTATGGTTGGCGTTTGTCATCCTGATTGAATGAAGCCCTTAATGGGTGACATTGAGTCCATCATCTACTTGTTTGTTAGCTAAAAATCCAAACTGCTAAGGAGAAATGACTTTTGAAAGGACAACTTTTAACCTTCTAGCAATTATTTTTGCAATAATTTTATAAACAACATTGCACAAAGAAATGGGCCTATAGTATTCAAAGGAGGAAGGTGAATCCTTTTCAGGAATGAGTACCAAGAAAGTTGAGTTTAAGGAGTGTAGGAACTTTAGGAGTAGGTGAGGGATCATTTTAGCTTGAGACCTCCTTTGCTACGGTCTCTTGTTTATCTTCTAACACTATGTCAAGTGTTGGGTGGTATGTAGATAGTGGGGCATCAAGGCATATGACTTATGACAAGACACTCTTCAATAGGCTTTTGGAGCAAGAGGGTGGCATGCGTGTGTAGTTGGGTGATGATGCCACTTATCCTCTGAAATGATAAGGCTCCATGTCCTTTTGGATGCCTAGGGTCTTGAGTTGAATGTTGTTATATTTGTTCTTGGTTTGAAGAAAATCTTCTTTTCGTTTCTTGTATGGTAGATCTTTGTTGTGTGGTTGAGTTTGATGTTTTGAAGGTCATTATTAGAGATTGAATCCATGTTGTGGGAAGAGAGGTTAGAGTCAGAGGTCTTCATATATTATGGGTAGATTGAGTGAAGCATGTTCTTTGGTGTATGGTGCTCTACTAATTTGTGTGAGTTATGGCATACACGATTTGGTCACTTACGCTATGGAGTGCTTCCTCTCTTAAAGAACCTTGTGTAAGAATTATTGGACTTAAAGATAGAGAAGGAAGGTATATGTAGGGTATGTGTGCTTGGCAAGCATGTTAAGGCGACTCTTCTTAGCATTGAGTATATATCAAGAGGGAGTCTTAATCTGCTTCATTCATATGTGCGTGGCCCTATGTCTTAATCTGATGGCTAGTTCCACTTGATAGAGTAGTAGGTGAAGGCATATCTATACCTAGTCTCACTCCATCCACTGATAGCTAGTTTGTATTATGTCACCTTTATTGATGATTTTTCTAGCAAGACTTGGATTTACTTGTTGAGTAGTAAAGATAAGGTGTTCAACAAGTTCATAGAGTTCAATGTCTTGGTTGAAAATCAAATGATGAAGAAGATCATAGTACTTTGTTGAGATAATGGAGGTGAGTGTGCCTTTGTGAAGTTTTATTCTTTGTGTAGGGAAGCAAGGATCAAGAGGGAGTTGATAGTACCTTACAACTCTTTATAGAATGGGGTTAGAAATAGGAAGAATAGGTATATTGTTTGATCTAAGACTTTTGTGATCCATAATAATCTTTGTAGAAGCTTTTGGATAAATCACATAGGCATTGATTGATGGCCAACGTTTCAAACCTACTAATGAGGTTCATATTGTTGACATTGCTTTCTTTGATTGATGATGTGGGTCTTCTCATGTGTCTTTGGGAATAAGTTTTTAATACAACCATGTATATTTTGAACATTTGTCCTTGCAGGATGTTGAAGGACAAGACACTAGAGTAGGCATTCACTAATGTGAAACCATATGTATCACATTTTTGTGTATTTGGGTGTCTAGTTTATATTCATGTGCACGTGGAGAAGAGGACTAAGTTGGAACATTCGAGTACCAAGGGTATTTTTGTTGGATACAGTGAAACTTCCAAAGCTTATAGGTTTTACATTGTAGCACAATGGAAGGTTGTGGTGAGTAGAGATGTGAAGCTTGATGAGTGTGTGAGATCTTCTCCTTCATAGGATTCTTCTTTAGAGGTTGAAAAGGGAGAGGACGTTGTTGTTCTAGAGGTTTACTTAGTGATTAGAGTTAAGTCCACTTTAGGAGTGGATGGGGTGATATTAGGTATGGGTATGTCTTCACCACTACTCTAGCTCGCAGGAGGTTGAGTTGGTTTACTCAAAGATCTTCAGTGAAGGTGAGTGTTCCTTTTAGGAGATATGCTGACCATGTTGTATTGGATTTTTCCACTTGTGATCCTTCTAGTTGTTTCGAGGAAGTGAGGCATGACGCCTTGATGGATGAGTGCGATGGTTTGGTGATTGTTCCTTTCTAATAGCTGGTGGTTGATGGTACGATGGCAACATGTTTAGATTTGTAGATGTTAGGCTTGGTTGATTTGTGGAGGGAGAATACGTCTTGGTGAAAACACTTTTCTTGTAATCATTGTAGAGAGGGAGTGTTAGTTTTCAAGGTTACTTCGAAAGTGTTGACAACATACTTGGGGGTGCCTTTTGTGTATTGGGTACATGGTGTATGGATGATCCTTGCTTGTTTCATGATGGATACACACATTAGGTTGATTCCTCATTGATAGCTAGACCTTGTGTGGATGCTTATGTGTCACTCTTATTCGTAGCCTTGGGGACCTACACAATTGGATGACATTATTCATGATGCACACATGGAGATTGAGCGGCTTGCTTGGAGGACAACTTGCCTTGGAGAAGTGTTGGTCATCTTGGAGGAGGCTTTTGTTTGAATTAAGGATGCATGAGTTGAGGGAGTGATGATGTAGGTGTGGTGGACTTGGAGGAGCATGGTGTAAGAGTGTTGAAGCTTTAGAGGCTTATGGAGGTGGAGCTTTTCACCTTCTTGAAGTCTGTTCATGCCTTAGAGCCTTGCTTGTTAGATATCTTCACCTTGGAGCTTGAAATGTGTGTCACTTGTAGAGGGAGCACTTCACATGTGGGCCTATCTTGTTGTGGATAGGTTGCATATAGTGGGAAAGGACCACTTTAAGAGGAGATAGTTCATTCATTTGTTCATTAGACATTTGTATTGGAGATGTGAAGGGTGGAACACACTATTTGCTCTCTTTTTTGTGTTCCTTGTATCATCTTGTTGGTCTAGGTGTGCTAGGGTTCTAGGAGTTAATGTGATATTCTAGGGTTATGGTTATACCCCAAGAAGGCAAAAAAACTAGGGTTTGTCATATACCCTATAAGTATAAAAATAACATTGGTATTCTAGCTTGTGATAGAACAAGACTAGGGTTTTGAAAACTCTATTGTTGCGTGTTATGCTTGTGAAGGAGAAGAGAGAGGGAGTTGTTTTAGTTGAGCTTAGGGGGACTTATTGATGATGATGCTAGCTTGCTGAGGATTCTAGGTGGAGTGACCGGCTTTGGTTATGAGTGATTCCTAACTAGGGGGAGTTGGTGGCTAGGGTTTTCTTGGTTCCCCTAGCTAGGGTTTGGAGAGCTTGAAATTGTACCAGCTTGTGATAAATTATACGTACATATGCTTCATTTCTTATATTTAAATGAAGTGTTTTAGTTGTTGAATAATTGTGTACTTGCAGATTTTAATATTAGCTTGTATTATCTTCTTGATTGGCTCATTTACAGCAATTGTTATTCATGTCAATTTGACATAATTTAGGACTGGACTTGTTAAGAGATTCAACACATATCTTGAAGGGGAGCAGATTTACTGCTGTAAAATAGCTATTCAGATGTGTTATATGCATTGAAATGTGTGCCCTAAAAGGCTGTAATATGTTGCAATTGCAGTGCATTTGTTTAGTATTTTTTCTCTTGAACTGTCTAGTGTTTTGGATTGAAATGAAGTATTTGTTGCTGTAATTACATATTTCAGATAAGCCCCATGATTGAAAGCTCTTGAAATTAGATCCAAGAAACTTTTATTGAGAGTAGAAATTTCTAAATTCACATTAAAAGTTATGTATGGAAATTTCTACATGATATAGGAGCTATTTTGATTGAGATTGCTCTCTTGGCGATAAATTTCTAGATTCACATTAAAAGTTGTATATGGAAATTTTTACATGTTATTGAAGCTATTTTGATTGAGATTGCTCTCTGTTTTGATGGAGTTTGATATTTCACTTGTATTGCATCACACAATGGTACTTGACATAGTACAAGTTGATTGGGTGTGATACCATAGGGTGCTTGGGAGAAGCGTTTAATTCTTAGAAGGGTTGTTCTACTTCATTTATTTTTGATTCTTACTTTGAGGTTTGCTTCACATTTGAAGGATAATGACTCTTGATCTTAAAGAGTGTGATAGGTTGGATGGTTCTTCCAATTTCATAATTTAGAAGCTTAGGTTACAAATGCTTATGGATGGAACTAAGATTTGGGAGCATGTTGAGAAAGAGATAGTAGCACCTATAGATTTGATGAAGTTGGTTTGTTTTGAAGTTCTTGTGTTTCTATACAAATGCTCTTGCAAAACAAGCTTTCATCTATTTGCATAAGCAAAATAAATACAATTGTGAGCTATCTGACCAAGATCATAGAGTTGAGAGATCAATTGGTTGCCTTTGGGGCAAAATTGGAGGATAAGTAGTTGGTGTCCATTCTTGTGAAAGGACTTGTTGTTTCTGGAAGGCTTTTTGTCCAAGTTGTCATTGCAAGCTTGAGAAGATACCTTGATTTGTTGCTAAAAACATGCAACTTCATGAAGATACCTTTACATGTGTATTGCTATTACATGTAAGGGGCTAGAAGGTTTCCTTCATGAACAAATAATTGAAGAAGGATTGCTTACAAAAGTGTGCCATTGAAACACTCTAGTCTAGTGGAGGTATTCTATAAAATATTTTGATTGCATGTGTGAAAAAGTTGCCGAAACCCAACCTTTGAAGCATGTCAGGGATGAAGTCTCACTCAATTTTATTAGAAGTTTTGTGCCAAACAATCTTAAGGAAAAGAACACTTAGATCAATTTCTCTTTTCCATTCTAAACTTTTGTAGGCTGTGATAGGGTTGTCGAAGATGAATATGTGTTATATAGAACCTAAATGTTTAGATTGAACTATCATCACCATTGTATTCTTGATTTGGCTAGTAATAACTTTGGCTAATACCTTGTAAGAGACATTTAGCCAGGTAAAGGGTTGCCCCATATACCCCATATACTTTATAGTCAAGGATTCTTGGCACATTATCAATACATCATTCCTTACTACCTACCACAATGATAAATAAGTTTTACATGAGAATTCATTTGAACCCATGGATTTACCCTTTGTGACGTTTTGTAGGTCCTTCAACAATTTATTCTTGTGTAGAGGGCGAGACAGGGACTATCGAAACTCGAGTCTTGGAACTTGTGTTTGGAATCAATTTTTGTATGAGATCCTTCACTCCCTCCAAGATCCCTTCTATTTGAGGTAAGTATATTTTGGAAATGGGATTGAAGATAATTCTTGAAGATGCCAAAGCTAGGAGGATAATTCTTGATGGAGTCAAGGACCACATGGTTTCTCATATTGCATAGTTAGACACAACGAAGATGTGGCACGTAGTTATGAATTTGCACCAGAATGCTACCACAAATAGGAAGTTGATTCTCATGGAAAAGCTGAGGAATACCAAGATGAATAAAGGTGAAGACATTTTTCCTGCCTTACCAGACACATGCTTGTCAAGGACGAGTTAGCTACAATTGGAGATAAACCAGATGATGATGAGCTAGTGCGAGTAGCCCTGAATGGGTTTACAAAGCAGTGGGATGTCTTTGTTTAAGTCATTAATGGATGAGACACCCTATCAAGTTGGGATCGATTATAGAGTGATTTCACTCAAGAGTAGCTTAGACTAAGCCTTGTCAGCGGTAGCAACAATAAGACTCATAAGAGTGAGGATCAATAGGAAAATAAGGCCCTAACAGGGAAAGGGAAAGCGAAGAAGGGGCCTAGCAAAGAATAGAACTCAACATGTGAGAAGAAGAACGACATTTTGAAGGTCAAGTGCTATGGCTGTCATGAGTTCGACTACTATGTCAGCAATTGTCCACACAGAACGAAGATTGAGAAAAGGGCAAGAAGCAGACAACAGCTTCAACAAGTGCAGATGAGCTCTCCAGCAGAATGGAACAAGAATTCACACTTATAGCTTGCTTATCTAGCTCGACCTCATAGGGTGTTTGGTATATAGATAGTGGGGTATCATTTCACATGATTAGAGTTAGAGAGTACTTCCCTAGATATAAGGAGGAAATCAGATTCTAAATTTAGATGGGAAACAAGTCCAAATGCAATCCAACTGCAAGAGGGACTGTTATGTTTTAGAGGGAGAATGGCAAGATGATTCCTATTCATGATGTGTTACATGTGCCAGACTTGGGTATGAACTTGATTTTCGTATCTATCCTTCAGGATAAAGGGTATTGTTGCTGCATGAATTAGGAGGCCTAGCAAATAGGCTAAAGCTAGAGGGCACAACAACACAATGGGACTAAGGCCCACTGTCACAACAATGTAAGTCCCCTTCTCTTCTTGGATTTTCACTGATGGGAGGAGTTCCAGTATCCCTCACATGTGATTAATGAGTCTATACTGGGTCTCAAAGTGGGGCAAGGATGGCTCATTCAATGGAAAGGTTCATTAAATATGCAAGCTTTGGGAGAAGCTAGTAAGACTTTCCAAGAAAAACCCCTTGAGAAAGATCCTACACGAGACCTAGGGTTGAGATATATGACGATATATCGACACATCCAAGGTCAAGGTAGGCAAAATGCTAAAGTGTAAGCCTTCAAAGAATCCCCAAGTTTAGAGATTAACTTCTAGGGTTCCCACTTGGTGTGATAGCTAGGGCATCAATTATATTGAAATTCCATTGTCAAAATTTGTTCAAAACCTTTGGATGCTTAGAGGAGACACAAAGGAAGAGTCCTGTTTGAACAAAAATCAAAATGCACTCCAATTGGAATTCACACCAAGCCCTAGAGGGGCCACCCTATGCTTAAAGGGACAAAGAAAAAGAGGTAAAAGAAGGTGAAAAGAAAAATGTTTTGTTGATTAAAGAGTGATGACCAAGGATCTAGGACTAGTGCCTAGCAATTGGGAGGATCAAAGTAAAAAATTATCCTGATTTGAGAACTTTGCTCTTCAAGGAGGCCTAAAGAGGCAGCTTTGCTATCTCTGGATGTAGCTACACGATAACTTTAGACTTTTACACTTCGATGGCAATTGCTATGGAGTTTCAAGGATGGAAATGCAATAATCCTCTAGGAACATTCATTCATTATCTTATGATTAACACATGCAAACTTTTCCAATAGTTTCAAGGCCTTGAACACTTTTTCATGAATTAGGGCACAATAATAACCATAAGAATAAAATTCCATGCATTAGACTTTCATTATATCAGAAATATAGCATTAAAAGTCACTTACAAGACAATGAAGAATATATCCATCCACAAGAATGCCGAAAATAAGCTCCAAGATAGAAAACGAACTTTTCCAAATATCAAAATGTATTAGCTTCATCCAAATCTCTCCACAAAATTTCAGGCCAAAAATCCTCTAATGAGGTAGCTGAAATCCCAGGTGTGATGATCCAAGTGAGAGTGACCCTTACTTATTTAGACATGTCATATAAGTTCAAAATAAAAGTAAAAGCCCCTCCTATGCCTAAAGTGCTAAGTAACCCACCCATGGTTACAAGCCAACCACGGTAGCTCATAAAACAAGTCAAATTATCCTTGTTAGTGCCACGCTAGGCTGACTTGGAGGCATAGAAGGGCGACTTTGAGGCTTCATGTGTCAAAAATGAGAGCGAGGGCCTAAAAAATAGTGGGTAAGAGGGGGATGCCCTCCAAATGTTGCAAAACATCTCTAAACCCCTATTTGAGCTTTGTGGGCTCCAAATTGGTCTACGAATGGCTCAAGATCAAGTCGATGCTCCATCAATGAGGGTTAGAAGGTGACACATGCCCTCCCCTGTCTCCTTGGAAGGAGACAAGACCTCCTCTAGGTCCTGGATCGATCGCCAAGTGTTGGGTGCAATGTGTGGCCAGCTGGGCAATGTGGTCCAAGTGCATCATCATCTCTATATAATTGGGGCACGAGCAAGCAATGCAGTGGTGTTGAAGAAGCCCATAGTGTGGCAATCAATGCCCTGCAATGCTGGAAGCCCATAGCTCTCAACATTCACCCTACAAGTGCCGTTATGACCCTCTAGAGGGCTTGGAGCCCGTATAGGGAGGCCAAGCCCACGATGAAGACCTACCTGCATTCTTGTATAAGATCCTCACCTTCCATTATGATAATTCATTAGTATAATTGAGTAAACAAGCTTGCTAATCAAAGGCAGAAGTGGGCACTTCATAGTGGCATGACCTTCCAAATGGGCTTTAAGCATGTGCTAAAAAAACAATTTTCCGGAGGTTTGCTAATTTACGAGAAAGAGTTGTAATAATTTTCAAAAAAATTGTTGAAGCATAATCAAAATACTCATCTACATAATTGGTTTTCCCCACACTTGGGGCTTTTCCAGGGATATTTGTCCAAAAATATCAGTGTTCATTATTTTGTGTGTGCGCAATATTTTCTCAGTTCCTGTGATTTAATTTTCTGTGAAATTGCAGTAGTGTTTTTTTTCCAAGGAAAAAATCAAACTTTTTATTATGATTTATAAAAAGTTACATAGTATATGCAATTAAGCATTCAGTTAACTGTATGACTTGATCAAATCATAGAGTTGTTTTGAGCTGGTAAGTGAGTGTCTTCCAACTCTACCATCCCAATTTTACTGAAGAAGATACATTGATCCTTTTATCTCGGGCCTCCTCAATGAGGAAAACAACCCATATGAGATAATGGACCAGTTGCCAGTGACGATTCACCAAAAAGAGCAAAAACCAAACAAACATATAACAAATGCATATCAGAGTCTCAAAGAGTATGTTCTGAGCCATTCCCGGGCCTCCTCATTGAGGAAAACAGCCCAAACAGGAGTGGGATCAGCTATAAGTTAAAAGTATTTTAACCAGATCATTGATAATGTTTTCTAGATTCCGAAAAAGTAAAGGATAAAGAAGTTCTGCTTTGTACGTGAAATTGAAACTGGAAATCAAAATAATTGTCACCGAGATCATATGCCGAAAACAGAGTAAACATTATGCATATGGAGGTTGATTCGACACACGGATCTTGTCCCGGTCTGCTTCCTCTATCCTCCAACTGTCCAGATCTTGTTATAGACCCGCTTTAGAAAGCTGGTCTACTGTGTTATTACGTTCCCTGTATATATGACATAAAGAAAAGTCATTAAAAATAATTTTAAATGTTTTGCTTCTTCTAATAATGGGGATAATATGTAGTTCTGGCATCTGCTCACACTGTTGAACCATTTAATGATATTCATCAAATCCCCAAAGATTTGAACCGAGTGAATGCCCAGGTGGGTGAGCCAACATAGGAGAAGTTTTAAGGTTGATAGTTCTACAAAATTATTGGTTCCAATCCCCAAGCCCACTGAGGCTTTGAGGCTTCTGTGCTCATTTAGGTGAATCACCAATCCGACCTCACATTTGTTGTTTTGATCAGATGCCTCGTCGAAATAGGCCCATGGGGTTCCTTCCTTTATTTGTTCCTCTCTAACAGGTCGTGGAGTTGCTTCCCGGATTGGCTCGGGAATACTTGAATAGATTGTTGTGCATCCTATCGCTGTATTCCCAGTTGAGGGGTTATGTTCTTTAAAGATACTATGGTTTCGAGCTAACCAGACACCCCAGGCAATGATTAGAGGTAGATTCCTCAAATTTCCTTCCAGATAATCCTTCCACCATTTATTCCATACTTCTGCTAGTGACCCCCCTTCCCAGGTCACCCTCTTCTAGATCAGTCTCCCTGTTTCCTTCCATACATCCTTTGTGAATGAGCATTCTAAAAAGAGATGTTGGATCGTTTCTACATCATTTTTGCATAAGGCGCATCTCCCTGGGCCCGACTTGTATCTCCTTTGTAATGTATCCCAAGGCACTTTATTCCGGAGGATGCACTAGAAGAACATCCTGGCTTTGGATGGACATTGTAGCTTCCATAATAATCTAACCCACCATTCTTGGTTTCCCCATCCTTTTCTTGACATGAGAAATTTATAGCCCTGTTTAGGAGAATAAGAGCCCGTGTCCACATGTGCCCATACCAGCTGATCTAGTCTATCTCTTAGTCTGACATTAGACCTGGACAGTTCCTTGATGAAATTGTGCCATTCCTCCCTCCATTGTTGATTAAGGTTTAAGTCGGTCCCAGTTAACCAGGCTTGTCCCCATATGGTGGAGTGACCATTTTTCCCAATCTGGCTTATGAACTAAATGCCTCTGATGTCTAGCTGGTTTATGAGTCCCGGGGAGAGTGAATATCCTTCATTGCATCCCACCCAAGGGTCCTTCCCTATCCTGACTTGTTCTCCATTCCCTACTTGCCAGTATAGGCCTTGTTCTATGATATTGAAAGCATCTAAAGTGGCTTTCCACACCATTGAAGTGATGCCTTTCTTCTTGTTTGGATTCCTGATCCAATCCTCCAAAGGAATGGGGTCAATGTATTTCCTTTTGACAACCATTGTCCACAGGTTCTCCATCTTTATTAGTCTCCATCCCAACTTAGCTGCTAGAGACGGTCCAAAGGCTGTTAGATCTTTTATTCCCCATCCTCCCCACTCTTTTGGCCTTGCCACCTTATCCCATGCCACCCAAGGCAGTACCGACTCCTCCTTAGACCCTGCCCAAAGAAATCTGCTGCATACTCTTCTGATTTTTTCCAGGATTCCCTTCGGCACCCATGTTAGGGCTGCCCAATAACCAAGTATAGCCAAAAGGACTGATTTGATGAGAGTCAGTCTTCCTGCTCTAGACAACCATCTAAAGCTCCAATGAGTGATCCTTGATTCTATTTTTGCTACTAGCCAGAGCCAATCCTGTTTCTTGTATGAGTGAGGCTTTAGGAAGAAACCCAGATACTTGAAGCTGTCTTCTAACTTCCGCTCTTCAAAGGGAAGGTCTTCAGTTATATTCTAGGCTTCCATTTTGTTGAAACCTTCTAACAACAAATGGGATTTGTCCTTATTCACTTGCATGCCGTTGCTATAAGGAAGAGGTCCAATATTCTTTTTAATTCCTTTGTTTCGCTCCTTCTTCCATTGCTGAAGGGGAGGATGTCATCCACAAACAAAAGAAGGGTTATATACAGGTTGACAGCCACTTCCACTCCATATATTTCACCTTTTCTTTTGGCCTCTAGTAGCAACTGGCTGAGACCTTCAGCCGCTAGGAGGAAGAGGAGTGGAGAAAGGGGGCAACCTTGTCTCAGTCCTCTTTGTCCTTGAAAGAAGGGGGATGCCGCTTCGTTAATTAGCACCGCAAAGCTCACACTGGTCAAGCACCCCATGACCCAATTAATAAAGTCTACTTGAAACCCCAGATGGGTGAAGAGCATACAAAGGTACATCCAACTGATTCTGTCATAAGCTTTAGATAGATCAATTTTCACTATTGCTCCTTTGATTTTTTGTTTGTTTGATGCTATGAATGGTTTCCTGTGCCACACCAATCACCTCATGGATCTGTCTCCCATCCAGGAATCCAAATTGTTCTTTTGATATATGCCTGGATAACAGAGGCTTTAATCTAACAACAATCACCTTTGCTATGATTTTGTAGATACAGTTACATAGAGAGATTGGTCTGAAATCCTCTAAAGAGGTTGGTTCTTCCTTCTTTGGGATGAGGGCTATGAAGGTTGAATTAAAAGGGGCATAGATTGCACCTTTCCTTCTGGACTCTTCTACCACTTCGGTCAATTCACTTCCTATTATCTCGAAAAAGTGTTGAAACAACTCCACTGTCCAACCATCTGGGCCTGGGCTCTTGTCCTTTGGCATGGATTTTATGATTCCTTCAACCTCCCCCCTCGTGACTTCCCCCATGAGTTCCATAGAATCCCCTTCGTCTACATAACGAGGGAAAGTTTGAGCTGTTCGGATCACTTTTGCTAGTGACACTTCCGAAGGAGCTGTAAATAGATTTTGGAAGTGTCTTATTCCCATTGATGATAGTTCCTCAAAGGTTCTTGCCTGCCTTCCTCCTTCTGCATTTAAGGACCAAATGGTGTTCAAGTTCTTCCTTCCTTTTGCATAATTTTGGAAGAATTTGGTGTTCTCATCCCCAGCCCTTAGCCAGATGGCCCTGCTTTTCAAGCGCCACTGTTCCTCTCTTGCTAAAAGTATTTTGCTCCTTTGGGATTCCAACTGCATGATCCTATCCCTTTTTTCCTGAGTTTCATATCCATCAGCTTTTGGGCTTTCGAACACATCTAGATCCTTCCCTATTTGGATTAGGTCTTTATCTTCTTTCATTTTCTTGGCCCTGGCCCATGCCATCGTGGCCTTCTTAAGGCGTTTTAGGTTCTCCATAAAGTGGAAGGCTTTGTCCCTAGTCTCACTGGACCTCACTGGTCTCCAGGTTTCTTTAAAAAGAGTGTTATAAGATTCCTCCATTAGCCAAGCTGGATTAAATTTAAAGGGAGTTGCCGGTTTTTTGGGGTGCCTGTTAAATTCTAACAGAATTGGCGGATGATTAGAGTCACCTCCTCCCCCCACCCATTGACGAAACACTAGGATCTTTGTCGCTACCTCCTCTCTCAGGAGAAATTGATCCAATCTTTTGGACACCCGATTTTCCCCTGTTCTCCTATTCCTCCAGGTAGGCCTTAGCTTCAGTAAGTTTATGTCCAACATCTTATTCTCTCTGATGATTTTTGTAAAGAAGTCCGTGAGCGGGTCTTCTCTAGCTGAGGGACCCCAGGTTTCGGCTGTGCCTAGGGAGAAGTTTAAGTCGCCCCCAATCACCAGGTTCGGGTTATCAATTAGAGACTTAGAGCAGAGGTTTTTCCAGAAATGAACTTTGCCCTGGTAGGGCCCATAAATATTGAGTATCACTAGGTTTGTGCATAGCTCTAGGGAGTAGACTTCGATCCCCATTGCCTGGTCCATCCCCCAGGTGTTCAGGACTTTGAACTTCCCTTATTTTACTCCCAATGCTAATCCCCTGGAGCGGCCTTTGGCATCCAATGCCTGGATGCTCCATCCTGGCATTAATTTAGATAGAGATTTTGAAACTTCTTCTCCTACTCCCAACGTTTCTTGAAGAAGTAGGATATCCGGGTTGTAATTGTGAACAACCTCTTTTAGGGCCAGTTTCTTAGGGTTACTGGCTAAGCCCGACAATTCAGGGAGAGGATGATCATTGGATTACCTCAAGGGGGGATTTCGCTGCTCTAAGCGCCCCGGAGATGGGCATTTGCTTCCCATCCGCTATGTCTAGTTTGGCTCTTAGCTGAGCCTTTGACATATTGGTTTTTCTCCCTCTCACCTTCTGATCCCTTGATTGGGAGTTTTGCATATCGATCCCCCCCACTACCTCCCATGGAGGGGGTTTTTTCTCACAGGGTCTGAGGTTGTAGGAGGGTTTTACAGCTAGGGTATCAACGAGAGTTGGGCCACCCTCACCCAATGCATTCTTTCGGTTCAGATCTAGCTCAGGGATAGATGTTATGATGCTCTCCAATTGATTGTTTACTGTATTTGAAATGGGAATTACAATGTTCTGGTGCTTGGAAGGGCCAGGCGATGATTCAGAAAAATTCAAAGAGTTTGTTGGAGTAAAAGGAGGTAGGGTAGGGACCAGACCCGTACCCTCTTTTGCGTATATTAAACTCCTGGGTTTTTTTGCTGCTGGTTCTTCATCCTGCTTTGATCCTTCTTGCCGCTGAAGACGTTGTGTTTTGGGGTATCCTTCTTCCCCACCTCCATGCTCTCGATTATGTCCTGCTGTTGCTTGTCTATATCCATCTGATCTTCGCCCACACTTTTCTTCAACTTCCTTTCCTGTGATTCCTCCTCTTCTGTGACCCCTGCCCCTGCCTTCCTCTGTTTCCTTCTCTGCTTAAACCCCATTGGACAGTCTTTTGCCAAGTGTTCATAAATGTGACACCTGTGACATCTGAACGACAGGTGTTCATAGTCTAATTGTTGGGCGTACTTGAAGTCCTTATATTGTAAATGAATTTCCTCTGCCAAGCCTGAATGAGGGTTTAAGCTTACCAGTATACGAGCCATCCCCTGGTCTCTTGTCTACAGGAATGACATGTCTGCCTCCATGAATTTTCCTAGGTGGTTCCCAATGGCTTTGAAAACAGATTCAACCCAAAGGAACGGTGGGAGTCTGGGCATGTAGACCCAAACAGGTAATTCATCCACCCTTTCCCTCTGTGCATCGAACATGGGATTCCATTTCTTGAAGAATATCGGGTGTCTCCCAAAGGACCAGTTCCTCGCCATAACCCATTCCACTGCTTCTCTTCTCCCGAACTTGACCATAAACCATCCTTTTGCCAGTGTCGTAACCTGAAAAACAGTGTCTGGCGCTGCTTGCCAATTTTTTGAGGTCCATTCCTGAATGAAATTGGCAGAGTACTTCTTGCCTCTAGCCCTTCCTACCAAGGTTAAGTCCGCAACTTCCATGGCTTCATCAATTTTAACGTCCATTCCCAGGACCAGATTTGCTACAGCTTCACTTCTTTTTATTATTTTGTGTTTTTTCCTCTTCTCCCCCACCTGCCTCTTGTCGTATCCCTTCCTCCCTGTTCTGTGAGTTTGTTTCCACATTTGCTGTTACTTCTGGGAGTGTTCCTGCACTCCCTTCTTCCCTTGTTTTTCTGATTCCTCCGACCAACCTTCCTCCTGCTTGGTTAGAGTCTTCGCTCCTATTGCTAGTGCCTTGTTCGCCGCCTGTCTTGCCTTCCCGCTTCCACTCCCTTCCCCTGCCTCTGTCAACTTAATTCCCCTTCCCTTCTTCTGACTCTCCCCAACCACCTTCCACCCCTCTGTCAAACCCTCTGCTATTCCTATCACCCCAGCGATTCTGGCCCCTATGACCGGATTTTGTTGTAGAGCCTTATTGCGACTGAGTGTGTGAGGGTTGCTAGCCACATGGGCCTGAGTCAGGCTCAACGCTGTCTCTTCATGACCAAACCCTATCCCCACCGCTTGGCCTGTGCTCCATCCATCATTACTTCTAAACCCACAACTAATTACGATGTCCTCTAACCCTCCTGAATAAAAATGACTGTGAGGACGGGATGGATCAAAACTTACTTGGAAAGTATCGTTTGCTGCCACTCTGTGCTCCGACAAGGACGACTTCTCCTGCTCCTTCTGTTGCCCTTCCCAGCTTTCCAGATACGACAGTCCTAGACTTTCCTCCAGGAGCCCTAGGGTTTTACTCTACTTCCAACCCACTTTCGAGCCTCCTTTCTTCCTCCCTGATCATCTAGCTGGACGAATATACCTCTCGATGTTCTGGTCTGTTACCTCCAGACCCCAGACCGACAATATCCTCAAGTTCGGGGTCCATCTCAATAGAATCGCTTGGTTTGACCATCTTCTACCTGTCTGTTCCTTGGTAACTGCTTTGCGATAAAAACACCCTTCATTGTTCTGGCTTCAATCGCGTGCTGTGGGTAGGAGGCAGCAATGCATCTAGCCTTCGAACAAAACTCCATTACACCACCGGATGCCACTCTGTAGGCGTTCATGAGCTTATGGGCTTCCCTTTCCCGAAAAACGTTTGCTCCCGCCGCCTTCCACCTGTCCACCACAGTACTCCCGTGCCTGACGACCTCGGGTCAGCCAAGGCCAGATGTCCACCTCTCGTACTACCTCCTGTCGCATTCCCGGCCCTGTAGGCCTCCCGCCTGCAGTCTGATCTTAGCTCCTATGCCCTATCTCCGTCCATGGCCTAACCCTAGCTCCTCATTGTGTATCTCCTCGTTCTTCTATAAACTAGTCTAAATTGCAGTAGTGTTTTATTCAACATTTGTCGCATATAAATTGTAGAAGACAAATAGTTGATTTCAGATAGGTGAAAAACAACCTGTAACTGCATCAATATTAAAAATTTCACAGTCTTGAAGTGCAATCTTCAAGGTTTGCATCCTTTACTTTCTCCACTAAATCAAGCTTCTCCCCATTTATCAATTCTAGAAGCCAGTGTACCTGTTCCATTGTACATTTTGGGTTGAGAAACTTTAAGTTGACCTTGGAAATAGAGCATCACTGACATACCAACACTTTTAGTGATCCACAAATATCACATTTATCATCATTTTGACTATTTGACACATCTTCATGCAGTAAAGATATTTGGAATAGTGTGAAGGGTTCAAATAATAGTGGTAACATTGTCAAACTTTTTCTCCAAAAGTTACTTTCACGATGCCTACTAAAGCCAAATACAAAAGGGTGGGTAACCTTTGGCTTCTACTCAAGGATATGTGCTCTTTTCAGGAGCATACGAGAACCCTTGAGTCTCACAAGACTCTAGGCGCTTCATTATTGCAGTCCTCTTTATCCCTGTGCTTGATCACCATATAAAGCAGGGCAACATCAAAATTCGAGGGGTTGAGTGTTGGGATCTCCATCTTTGTGGGGTTGAAAACAAGCCTTACTTTTACCTTATTTAGTTTGTTGCAAAGCCATCTAAGATGTAACCTTCTTAACATCCGTTCATCTCTTTTCCTCATATGTTGTTATATGAGTGCAACTAGAAATCTTGCACCAAAAATTGCGTGCATATCTAGTATCTTGGTAACTGGATTCCCTATCATAACTGGCATTATTCTTTATACAAAAATGTCAATTACACAAATGTGAATTAAATAATAATTATGCCCATAAATAGATCCCTACCAAGTTTGCAAAAAGCCTAACCTACCTTCTCATAACCAATCCTATTTTGTGGGTTGTTGTCACAGTAGTGGATTGGTTAAGAGAAGCACACCAAATTTGAGTATCCATTAACCTAGATGCTCCCTTAAGGAGCTCATTGTAAGGAGGGTTTTGATCTAACAATGGTTGATCAATAGGGACATACTTCTGCAGTTGGGAAGGGTCAACAAGTAATGAATCATTGTTAATACTTAAGGGAAATCTTGCATACGTTTCATGTGGTATGTGGATCAAATGTGCCATACAACGATCATATTCATGAGAAATAGTTGGGTTGCCAGACTGAACATCATATGGTACATGGTTGCTTTGTTGTAGATTAAGGGTTTCTTTACTTAGAATCCCGAAAGTTGGCAAATATTTTTTTGATCGTAGATCCCCTTCGAAATGTTTGATCTTAGCACCAAAGAGATCAAAGGAACCACTTTCATTGTTTTCATCTACTGATTAGTTTGCAAAACATCGGCGATGTTCCTCTTTTGGAACAACACATGCCTCGTCATCAAAGATTTCTACTCATTCAAAATGTGTTTCATGAAATAGATTTTCCATAGCGACCAACCCATGCTTGCCCTCCTAAATTATAAACCTGGATCAATCCTTTTGTCCACCCAACTTTGCACTGATAAAGTGACGATTAGACTCATAATAGGGCAGTTTTGTAGAACCTTGTCTAGAGTTGGGAAATATATGTGAATTGGTGTGTCTTTGGGGTGATTTTCCGAATAAATCAAATGAGCAGGTTGTTGGTCTTTGTCCTCATATGGTGATGTTTGCCCCAAAGGTTTCAAGATGCCATTATGGCCATGATGGCTCAATATCGAAGCCTTATTTATAGTCTTGCCTAGTATTCTTTTTTATTTGTAAGTTGTCTTTGTATTGCAATAGAAAAGATTTACATCAGTTTAGCAAAATTACTATCTCTGGCATGTCATCTTGGAAACTAGACCAAAGGTGGTAAAGTAGAGAGTCAAGAACTTGCAAAATTAGAGAGTCTGTGAAAAACAAAGACCAAAACCATTTGCTGCCTCACCTAGGGGGGAACCCAACAAGAAGAGATAAAAATTGATCATTGAGTTGTTTCTTTTTTTCTTGTGAACGTCAATCCATCTCGAGAAGTTGTCAGGAGTAGATGACATGGAGATAATGGCTACATTTCCGGGTGGTATATTCATTTCTAGAGGATTTGCGACCATGGCTGCTTCCTTATCATTATCTAAGTGATCTTATTTGTGAGTATGTTTATGTCTGCTCGTGGACGAAGCTAGGATCATTATTGTATCTCTCTTAACCATCCTAGGGATCTAGGCGAGAGTGGGGAGATGGTGGAGGAGGTATCATAGAGTCAGTGGGATGAGTTGGCATTGCAGGGGGCTAAGCTGAGGCTAAAGGACTAGATTTGGCTGTAGTTTCTTTTTGTTGTTGCTTGTTATCTTGCTTGTGAGCTGAGGAATTCTTATATCTTTTTTGGTCTTGCCATTCTCGATTCTTTTTCTTGTCATTAAGGGGACGAGAATTCCCTTGAGAAGAAGGGAAATAATTTTGGAGATGACTTGGCTGTTGATAGGACCTAAAGTGGAAAGTTGTGTTTTTGTAATCCACCGAGTGCGAAAAGGTTATGCTATTCCAATTGATAAGGATCCTATTAGGCAACCCTTTGCTAAGATCTATTTCAACACAGATGCATGCAAAGGTTACAATACTCCTCAATCTTGTTTGTATCTATCTTAATAAAATGGTCTGGAGAGTTTCCCATAAAAGCTAAGACATCTGAAATTAACAAATGAATGGGCATATTAGAAAGTCTTAACCAAAGTGGAGTGCCCAAAACTGTCATGGATAAAGGGTTTAATTTAGGAAATCGTTATTGAAAGGAGAGCCCAATGAGGCCCCAAAATCAGGGTCCTTGGTTAAAAACTGTTTGACGGTTCTCTGGATTTTTGAAATAAACCACAAAGAAGCCCTTTAAACAAAAATATAGATCTGTATTTGGGGACTAGGTTTGATGCACCCATTCTCGTAGTGCGGATGTTGATGGCTAGAGCCTACCACTAAAACGATAGATTATGTCATTTTGCTCATAGGAGAACCTAAAAAGATTAGATCGGGGTCCTTCCACTTCTAGTTTTGGAATATCTTTCGTTTGTTCTTCAAAGAAGGTCGACCTTGAGAGATCTCTGGGAGTCGGTTGCAAGAGCCCTGGCTTTAGAGCATCCTTAAAGAATCGTGGCTGAGAGGAAGAGGGTGCACTCTAGCCTTTGACTCCTTTTAGTCTTGAGACTAAGAGGATCAAGGTATCCTTCGCTATACCATAATTTTTGAGCAAAAGCCCTTCCCAAAACTTCCTACCCCCATATAGGAGCTGCATTGAGACGAAAGGGATTCCTATTTGATTTTGGATTTTGGTTGCGAGTGTATAGACAAAGTCGGCAACTCCCACTTGGAAACAGAGGGTACCCCTTGAGAGCGGCCTTAGGAAGATCGAAAAGCTTGTGTGAATTGAAGTGATGGCATCCCCTTGAAAGAGGGAAGAACCTTGCTGCAAAAAAAATTCTTCACAGTTTAACAGATCTGTAGCGACGGTGACACAATGAGGGAGCTCCAGACAAAGGGAAGAATCTTGAAGCTGAAATCCTCGTAGAGACAGGGTGGTGGCTAAAGGCTCTAGGGTTTCCATCAGATTGCCATATAAAAAAATAACCATGAAATTTTGTCTTTCTTGGTATTATAAATGACTATGGAATCTCTATTTTCTTCCTTGACAACATTGGGTAAGAAGAGGCCTATTCTCTAAAGAAACTGCTCACACATCAATTTAGTATGATCAGGATGAAGTATGAGGACTTTGTCATGGGCTTGTGTTGGAAAATGTGCAATGGCAGCTTATCAATTCTTATTTTCCTTAAATCTCAATATTTGCTTGTGAACTTAATTAATCTTCTTTATGTTCTTTAGTTAGATATTTTCATCAAACAAATTTCAAGAACGAAACAAAGGACACAAAAATTAGGCTCTCAACCAACCCTTCCAAGGGGAAAACGCGAAAAAACTCTTCTCTTCTTATAGAACTGCTTCAATTGAGACAGAAAGACCCAAATCCTATACCAAATCCTTCTCCAATTACCAAGTTAGCCCTCCAACAAGTCTCTCCTTGATTCTGCTCCAACCAGCTTCAATACTGCAACTTTGACTTGCTAGCTTCAATATTGCAACTCGTACTGCAACTTCGATCTTGCAATTTTGGTCTTGCAGCTTTTGTGGAAACCTAATCCAACCTCCTTAGACCTTCCTAGAGCAAGACAACTCTACCCAAGGTCAACGAGGTCAAGGTAAGGTATTTTCCTTCCAGCGACAAGGTTTTGCACTTCGACTTCTTGCAACTCGGACCTACAACTTCAACCTCTTTTTGCATCCCCAGAAACCCAAAACTTTGCACGTGTGAAAGAGATAGAGCCCAAAAACAAGATATTTCGTCCTTCTTTCTTCTCCTAGACCTTTGCTCTTCTTTTCTGCTTCTCCTAGCTTCAGATCGAACTAATTTCTTGATAGATCGAACTTTTGGATGAGTGAGTGCCGAATGAGGTCGAACTGCTCCTTTATATAGCCTTCTCAAGGGGTCAAATTCCCTCCTTTAGGCCAACTTGTAACTGTGAAGGCCGGCTTGTGCTTTTGGAGTTTCCCAGACTTTCTAGACTTAAAATAATTCTTTTTACAATGACATTTTGCCCGAAAGGGTCTTATAAACATGATGTTAACTCTTTTGACTCATGACAATAAATCCTAAGACCTAACAAACCCTAGAATCATGAAGAACATGCTTTTACCTAGGCCACCATCAATAAAGAGCATGAAACCCATGCTTTAATAATAAAACTTTTTCTTTTCTTCTCTTGTTTGTTACATAGGATACATATTGAAACGAGTACAAAAACAATTATGAAGACCAAAACTAGTTACATTTTCAACACTCCATCTTAACTAGGGTGGTATTCATAATTGTCTAACATCATTCTCAAATTGAAAAGTTTTCATAAGAAGAGTCAGATTGATAAGCCATACTGTAAGCATCGTCATTATGGCCAACACTATCTCTGAGGCCTAACTAGACAAGCTCTACTTTAAACAAGAGCATTATGCTAGGAGGCTTTACATGTGATACACACTACCTCTACAAGGTACGTACCCCATCCAGATGTCTACAAGGTATGTCCTTTTAGGACTATTCTTATCTTGGATCTCCAATCCTGAGTCCTAAAAGAATATTCCTCTTCAACCACTCTTCTCTTGGATATTTGTCACATCCTCAAAGAGTGTCGATACGTTTCCTTTCTTGGATGTTTTATCCTCATAGAAACCATAGATGCTTATCCAATCCTCAGTCATTCTCTCTTCATCACTTGAAGAAGAGAATGCACAAGTGATGTCCAACATCACTCCCTCTCAACCAGAGAGGACATCCCTATTCTCCTTTTGACTAGAGAATAGATCCCTGCTCCTATTCAAGGAGACTCCTTTTACTCCCTCTCAAAACTAGAGGAGATCCAGACTTCCTTTCTATTTGGGAATTCAACATCACAAGCCTTATAGCTTATCTTCATAAGAGTACCAACTGCTTGATCTTCATAGCTACATGGCTCCCTCTTTCCTTCGCATCTCTTGCATCAAGCCTGCTTTCTTTCGAGGTATCATGGAGCCACTTCCTCACTTTGTTCTTGTGACAGGATCCAGGTCATTTCTCTTGCTCATCACTTTCATCTCTGACATGAAGGCATTGCATTGAGCCTTTCCAAACTTCAAGCCGATCATAGCTTCCTCATGATAGTAATCTCCTTTGACCTTTAGGTTATATTCTCGCACTGCTACCTCCAAGATGAACATATCTTGACTTCATAGTTGCCAGGTACCAGATATTGAGCTTCCCTCAATACTATACAGTTGAACTTGCCTCAACTGTCATCATGTAATCCTGCAACATTCTTCTAGGTAGCAAAAATAACATGTTAACCAGATAACCAACAATAATTTAGAACAAACTTACCTCACCATGATGACCACCTTGTTCTGTCAACATCCTTATCGACCATCTCCACTTGAAACTTCATGTATTAGAGTGCCCAAGGATCAAAATTGATTATTGAGTTACAACTTTTCTTCTGGAGACTATAATGGATGTTAATCATTACTATATATATTTTAGAGAAAGTCTTAAATTCTTTATACATCCTTAAGTAAGGCAAATCCTATTCTTTTCAAGCATCATATATCCATATATGTAAGCATATTTTATGACTAACTTTCTTTTCAAGATTCAATACATGTGAATCTTATCCAAAGTTTACTTTTAACATGTATTCTTATGCTTTCAGACAATCATCTAGCTATTTTTCCTAAAGAGAGCCCGAAACCCTACCCATTGCATTCTTTCATCCCTTTACCAGTATTGATTCCACATTACATGGAATGTCTACTAACCTTGTCATGATGTTTTTCCCAAAGACCTTCCAAAATGATTGCCTTTATTGATTCATGATGATTCAACTAAGCAGGATGACAACTTCTAACATAATGTCAGATAATACTTGGATGGACATTATGCAAAAATGGTTTATCGTGTCTAGATGACCTTTACAAAGCAACTTAATCATGTAAATTCTAGACATTCTACTATCATATGCTTCTCTTTATGATGCTATGCAAAACATACTATCCTAAAAGAAAGATTAATCCTTATAAAGATTAATCTTTATAAGGATTAATCTTCTTCAGTAGTAAAGATCCTTCACTTCTTCTTTCTTCAACTTCTTCTCAGGTTCTCCCATTGCCTCGACTACATGAGCTTCACTCCTTTCCTTTCTCTTGTTGTTCTGTTGGCTTGGAAAAAAGTGTCCAAACTCATTGCACTTAAAGCATTGAACCTTGGACATGTCTTTCTTCTTGGACATTTCAAACTCTCCCTTCTTCAACTTCTTGACTTGAGTTAGAAAGGCTTGATATTTTTCATTTGATCCAATGTCATCTTTTACCTTGATCCTTGATTCTTCCAGAATGCATTCAACCCACAACTCATGAAAAGGAGTTGAATCTTTCTTGGAGTAGATGCTTGTTGCAAAAATGCTCCATTCTGGTGGCAATGCATTCAGTACACAGATGGTCACTTCTGAATCAGATATTGTTTCCCCAAGTCCTTGCAGATGGTCTCTTAGTTGAGAGACTTTCATGAGAAAGGATGCCATGTCCTCATCCTTTTGATTTCTTCATTCTATATAACTTATTTTGCAAAGACATCTTTTGTCCCAATGTACTTATAGAGTACAAGTTCACTAGCTTGTCATACATAGCTTAGAAGTTTTCAAGTTTGAAACAAATGGAACAAAAGAATCTTTAATGGATTCAACTATGATCCTTTGAGCCCTTACCTCCCCTTTCTTGTATTTTGCTAGTTCTTGAGTCTTGTCTACGCTAGGTTCAATAATTTCCTTGGTAACATACTCCATTACTTGTTCTGTGAGTATCAGGTCAACCCTTTTCTTCCATGCTAGATAATTTGATGCTCCAACAAGCTTATTGCTCTCATTGCAAAAAGAACCCTTATGTCCTATAGATTCAGACATGATGTAATAATATGATACTTACTTGATGACCAAGATTCTCCTTGATGATGTCTTCTACCTTCTTGATGCCTTCAAGATCCTTGAAGAGACTTTAATAATTCCCTTGAAAGATGTTCCCTAGGATTCCTCCGACAACAACTTCCTAGATCCTTTGATGCATCCTTCAAAGATGCCTTCCAAATAGATCTTCTTCAATGTAGAAACTCTCTTTCTAGATTAATAGGTCTTCAAAAAAAATCCTTCTCGAAGTCTTCTTTGATCAAGCTTTCTTTGAAAGTTTCCTTTTTCATTCTCCTTGACAATCAATTCCTTCTAGTGTGCTTCCAGCTGCCTTCCTTGTTCACCTTAGCTATGAAACCATGTTGGAAAAATGTGCAATGGCATCTTATCAATTCTTATTTTCCTTAACCTTAATATTTGCTTGTGAACTTAATTAATCTTCTTTATGTTCTTTAGTTAGATCTTTTCATCAAACAAATATCAAGAACGAAACAACAACAAAGGACACAAAAATTAGGCTCTCAGCCAGGGCAAAACCCCTTCAAGGGGAAAACCCATAAAACTCTTCTCTTCTTATAGAATCTGCTTCAATTGAGACACAAAGACCCAAATCCTAGACCAAGTCCTTCTCTAAGTACCATGTCAGCCCTCCAACAAGTCTTTCTTTGGTTTTGCACCAACCAACTTCAATACTGCAATGTTCACTTGCCAACTTCAATATTGCAACTTGTACTGCAACTTCGATCTTGCAATTTTGACCTTGCAGCTTCTATGGAATTCCTAATCCAACCTCCTCCTTAGACCTTTGTAGAGCAGGACAACTCTTCCCAAGGTCAATGAGGTCAAGGTAAGGTATTCTTCCTTCCAACTACAAGGTTTTGCACTTTGACCTCCTGCCAACTTTAGCCTCCTTTTGTGGCACCATAAACCCTACAACTTTGCACGTGTGAAAGAGATAGAGCCCAAAAACAAGATATTTCGTCCTTCTTTCTTCTCCTAGCTTCAGATCAAACTTCTTTCTTGAGAGATCAAACTTCTGGATGAGTCACTGCCAAATGAGGTCGAACTGCTCCTTTATATAGCCTTCTCAAGGGGTCAAATTCCCTCCTTTAGGCCGACTTGTAAATGTTAGGGCCGATTTGTACTTTTGGAGTTTCCAGGACTTTATAGACTCAAAATAATTCTTCTTACAATTACATTTTTCTTGGAAGGGTACTATAAACATGATGTTGACTCTTTTGACTCGTGACAATAAATCCTAAGACCTAACAATCCCTAGAAGCATGAAGAACATGCTTTTACCTAGACGACCATCAATAAAGAGCATGAAACCCATTCATTAGTAATAATAACTTTTTCTTTCCTTCTCTTGTTTGTTACATAGGATACATATTGAAATGAGTACAACAACAATTATGAAGACTGAAACTAGTTACATTTTCAACAATTTGCACTTCATGGAATGTAATCTGCCTTCATACTCACTATTAAAGTCCTACTCAAAGGATCCAACATATTGATTTTCTACACAAATTAACAAACTTGCACATTGTCCCTTGGCATTATTCTTAGCCAAAATAGAGATATAATCTTTGTCCTTCCTCTGGTCACAATGGACCACCAAAAATCAATGGTTACTATGTATTTGGGTTAGTATTATGATAAAAAGTTCTGCCCATATTGTTGTGTCCATGACTTCCATTGAGTTTTTGGAAATATGGGCTTTGTTGGGTTTCCCTGGGATTGTATTTGTCTCAATTGTCATCAAAAGGCATGCACAAGGCTTCATACCGACTTGATCCTAAATTCTATTCATCCACTAGGCAATCAAAATGACCACCATCACCTTTTTCAGGGTAGAACTAATGTCATTATATGGCAAGGGTGAACATTCTTCACCTTCTTTATCCATGGCATCTATGTAGAGGCATCATTGTATACTCACTTTTTATTAACAGTCAACAACATTTGACCTTTAACTTTTGTGAAATACATCTTCATTGTGGTAGATGAGGGGTTTTTTGCTGTACTTCCTTTGATGAGAAAAATAGTAGAACTATCATTAACATGATCTCTATGGGGCTAAAAAATAGTGATGTTTTAAGTACCATTGGAATTTTGTGTAGTATTGTCATCACAACATTCATGGATGTCCACAATTTGGTCATGATCATTCCATCTTTCTTCAAACATAGACTTCTCATCTGCAAACATGAAGAAAAACTCGTTCCATGAGTTGGACACACAACTCAGTTGCATCACATGTTTTGGAATCTAAACCTTTTGCCAAAATTGAAAGTATATAATGGTGTCAAGTTTGGTTTTTCTTCAAAATCACGATCTTTGATATTTTTGTATATTTGACTTTCATGTTGAGATGGACTAGAATAACAATATAATTCAGTTTGACTCACGTCATCCATAAAATTCCTTTCATTTAGAGGGCTGCTATTTGCATTTAAGGTTTGTTGGGCTTCGTGGGCAGAAAAAAATTCATCATCTGCGAAACTTAATTTTGTTATAAAGTCATGTTTTACACCAATAGATTCATCAATAAATTGATTTGACATGCTTTCTTGATCATCTTCCACAAAAGGGTATGGGGCTACTCTTCTTCAAAATCTTCTAATTCTTTTTTCCCTATACCAACTTTCCAGCTCTAGTAGTTCCTTGGATAAGATGAAGGGTTGATCGATTCTTGAAGAGTCCTTTTTACAACTACACAACCTTCCTACAACAATACAAAGTGAATTCAATTCCTTGCACTTTTGAGCAAGTTCGAGGACAAGCATATGCATAGGATTGCTTTGATAGGCCTGGAAACTTGTGTCAAATTCCTTTGTCCTTTAAATACAAAGCCCAATCAAGAAATTTGCAGCACAACAATATTCAACCAATTGCCCACAAAAATTCTTATCTTCTTTAATGATCTCTTCAAGTGCTTGGTAACTTTCTTCATCGAGAACCTTATGATCGTCAATATGATCTTGATCAGTGTGAGGAGGCTATTGCTTGTAGGGCTATCACCAAGTCCAAATAGTTATGTTCACATGTTTGAAATTTGGGACCCCAATGCTTGAGAAGTTCTTCAACAGAAATTGCTATAGAGGGTATACTCCTTGGTTCACAAGAATATATAAGCCAATCCTTTTGTGCATCTAGCGAGTTAGCAAAAAACCTCATCATCACATCTTCATGTACCACATTGAGTTTTCAACTGTACTTCAAAACATTTACCATGTGTGAGATGGCCAATGACTAATTGTCATTAAATTTTGGACAGTCTCCCCACTGTTTTGGTGGAGATTGATTAGGGTACCTGTTACCACAAAATCTAGCAGGCCTTGGAAAGGGAAACCCTACAAGACAAGAGATAGACAAAGTGCTAACATGGGCTAGAGGCCCAATGTCACCTTAGCCAAAATCCTCCTCTATTTATGGATTTTCACTGATGGGAGGAGTCTCGGTAATAAAGAGATCACTTAGAATAGATATGCTAGGTATAGGGCACAGATTGATCAAGCTAGAGCTCATTCGAATGAGAGGCTCATTAAAAGTACAAGGCTTCCAAGAAGCAAATCACTCTCTAAGGAAAGCCCTAGAAAAGTAGGCACAAGACCTAAGGCTTGGAGGTTTTTCAATAGTAATAGGTACTTTCAAGGTCAAGGCTTGAGACAAAAGGCTTCTTATGATTTACTTCAACAAGTACTAGGCTAATACAATCTTCAAGGAAGTCCTCAAGTTGAGGGAGAAGAACCTAGGGTTTCCCTCTTGGAGCAACACCTAGATCAAGAGATTTATGGATGAAACTTGAGTGGATGCCCACCAAACTTGGAGCATAGGTAGCCTAGACCCTAAGCTTGTTGTTTAGGCTTTCGAATTCCCAAAAAATCTCCTCCCTAAAATTTTGTTGCAAGCCCTAGATTCTCGTCCTAGCCTTAGAAGGATTGAATTTTAGGAGGAAAAATTATGGATGAAAAGTAGAGATGACCACCAACGACTTGGATTAGTGCCTTGTTTGTTGGGCATATGGAGTCTTATGGTGATCAAGATGAGCTAAATCGTCTCTAAGGAGGCTTAAAAATGTTTCCCTAGGAACCACGTTTAAGAATTTACCCACTTCAAAGATAAAGGAGTTTCATGGAGAGTTCAAATATTTTCTTCTACTAGGAACATTCATTACATTCCATACATTGAATAACATATGCAATACTCAACTAGAAAGCTTTTCAAATTTAATTGTCAATAATTAAGGCATAATTTAGCATATTCTAGAAGCAACAATTCCTTACATTAAACAAATTCAAGAGGAAAAATTTCATCAACATGAGACACTTACAAGATGGCATGCAATATATCCATCCAAAAATCCAAGAAATAGCTCCAAAGGAGAATGCAAACTAACTTCCATATATCGAAATGCATCCACAAGACTCCACTAGCCAAAGAAACAAGTTTGAAATTATCTCAAGAAGACTTATCTAAGTTTGATGATGATGAGAGGCTCAAATGAGCTGTCATCTATTTATACATGATCTATCAAGTCTAATTTAGCCTAAAAGCCCCTTATTAGTTATCAAATAGAGGGCAAAACTAATTGTGGTTACAAGCCAACCACATAGCCAATGAAAACCATAAAGATAAACCCACAAGAGTGTTGACATGCTAACATCATCACTACGTGGACCTTTTTGAGGCGTGCGTTGAGCTCTCCTTGTGCCAAAATGTGTGAAAAGGACTCCATAAATCATCTAGTAGGGGTTGGCCCCTAGGCATACATGCAAATCATTAATGGATTGAGGATTAACCCCCCATTTAAGGATTACTAAAATTGAGGTTTACCAAGTAGTGTCCATCCTAAAGCCAATAGGCCAATAGGGAATATCACATGGGACTAGGATTGAGGATTAACCTCCCATTTAAAGTGGAGGAACAAAACCACGGTGAAAGCCCGCCCTTCTTCCAAGTTTTCTAACAAGCCATGCCCAAAATGCCTAATGAAAAACAAGCATAAGTAGTCGATTGCACAATGAAAAACATACCTTTTAAGTTGGATTGCCCACCTTCTAACATATGCTCTCGAAAAATGCGCGAGGAAACATGCCACTGATGCAGGGAGCTTAGATGAAGTGGCATATCACATTGGCTATGAGGTGGCTCCTAGGGGTTACTAGTTGCTGGTTGAAGAAGATGACTAGGAAAGAAGCTCTCCTAGGGATCCCCACTTTTGGTGGGTAACATTTGGCTCCAACTGGGACATGAGCTCACCATAGAACGTATGATCCATGTACTTGAACGGGGAGGTCATGAGAACTCCAACAATCTCCTGGGATGTAGACCCGTGTCCTGCACACCATAAAACAACTATTGGAAGCATGTGCACTGGGCGTACTTTATCACCCATGTTTTTCATCAAATAATAAAACCAGACAAAACAATAAATCTATTCTAAGATGCAAGTCTAATCTAAATGCAACCTATTCTAACATGAGGACATGATATGATGATAATAGCCATGAAAATTCAATATGCAATGCATACTATAATATGTACAACATGTTATGCAAGTGCTAAGTATAGTTGTACAACCAATGTAACCAACATATTAATAAATCAAGATAATACCCTTTTTCCCTATGATAAGTAATTATGACATGGGATAAGGAAACACTGCAATCATTCATGCAAGATCTATACACTAGGTCATATGGTCATATGGGTGGGAGGTGGGAAAATAAAGGGAGCAAGCATCATAATTTTTTTTTATGGATGAGGATGAGGGATCCACCTCGCACCATTGGATCCTCTCTTGCAACGAAACAATGGAGAATTCAACAAGCAAGCCCATAAAGTTTCGATGAAGAACAAACTCGGGCATATCCTCCTTATGGCATGAAGAGATAGATGGCTCATACATATCCACAATCACATCATACTGATTATTGAGGAAAGAACAAGGTGTGCTACAATCATCATATCTTGGGAAGAACCATAACTTCCTTTCAGGGCATTGAGGAGGCTCCTCAATTTCATGGCTCCCAAGAGATTCATTAAGATGGGCATCAAGCTCCTCTTGACTGCCAATGACATCATGATCATCATCCTGAAGCATATAAAATAGGCCTTTCAAGTGAGTCATTTCTTGCCATGTAAATTTACATAAGATTCAGATATGGAGTCGCTAGGGTGAACTTGAAATGCCTTAAAAGATGCTTGCTTCACCCTACATGCATTGACTTCGAAGTTCAATGAAGAACAAGGGTTTCGTTCTTCCATTGGACTCGTCAAATAATGACCTATATTGTCATTACAGAAGAAGGTAAATATTTCATAAAGGTAGGCATGCTTTTTCCCCAGCAACGACGCCAAAAATGTTACCACAAAATCTAGTAGGCCTTGGAGAGGGAAACCCTACAAGACAAGAACTAGACAAAGTGCTAACAATGGGGTAGAGGCCCAATGTCACCTCAACCAAAATCCCCTGCTCTTTACGGATTTTCACCGATGGGAGGAATCTCGGTAGGAAAGAGATCACTTAGAATAGATATGCTAGGTATAAGGCACAAAGTGATCAAGCTAGAGCTCATTCGAAAGAGAGGCTCAATAAAGGTATAAGGCTTCAGTGGAGCAAATCACTCTCTAAGAAAAGCCCTAGAAAAGAAGGCACAAGACCTAGGTTTTTGAGGTTTTTCGATCGTAATAGGTATTCTCAAGGTCAAGGCTCGAGAGAAAAGGCTTCTTATGGTTTGCTTCAACACGTACTAAGCTCATACAACCTTCAAGGAAGTCCTCAAGTTGAGGGAGAAGAACCTAGGGCTTCCCTTTTGGAGCCGTTGTCACCTAAGGTGCACACCTAGATTAAATGTGGGAAAAGTCCCCAATCCCACTAGGTGTGGTCCTTAAGGCAAAACACTCAAAGAAGGGGTTGTCACCTATTCCCAACTCTCTCCGTTTAGAATCTCTCCTAACTAATTCAAGGGGGGTGGTCCCTAAATATAACAATAAGGAAAACTTGTTAAGGGTAACAAGGTCTAGGAGATAATAGGCAAGGAAATCTCCATTTAATATAACTTGAATTTAAAGATTAATTAGCAAGTATGAATGTTCATGAGCATGTCAATATTAATAAGATAGATTCAATGAAATCAACAAGATATCTAACAAGATAAATATGAGAGACCAGTGCCTTTAGAGATAACTTGCAAGAAATATATGCTCAATAAGAATTTAAGGCACCTGCAAATAAGATATGTTTTCAAGTTATATGAACATCAATGCTGCAAGACAAGTGTCAGTTTAACAAAACCAAAACGAATTATAAACAATTTAGAGATACGAGCAACATGATTTAAAGTAGTACTTGCAAGAGAAAAAAAACTTGTACTCAAAGAGAAATGCTCCAATATCACACAATCAATAAAGGACAATGAACAATGGAATTGATAAACAAGTACACGGATATTGAAAGGAAATTTGCAAGTAAATGATTAGCTCACATTCTAAATTGTACAATAACTAAATGCAAAATGAGAAAATGTTATTAGTGAGTTTGTGAGGTCAAGTAGTCTTGGTAAATTTTAATCATATGCCTAATCTAAGGTTGAACTTCCCCTCAATTCCTCCAACTTGGTAAGGACTTCAGTACAACCTGTGTGCCTTTGTTCCTACAAGGGCTCAACCACGAGAACTGTGAGGTCACATGTTTTAACCTTTGCTCAAGACTCAAGTATATGTGAATTGAATGATAGTTAGGGAAGGTTGTCTTGAATTTCTATCAACCAAGCTTATGCTTGGAGGTAAATTTTAGAGAATGCAATATGCAAACTAGATCTAAAATACAAATTAGGAATGAGATCTAAAACAAGTGCTTCAATGAGATTAACAATTAGAGTGAGATGCTTCAAAAGTGAAATCTCTTAAAATTTATCAATAGCAAATACCATTTCACTTATATGATCAAATTAGCAATTAGCACTTTGAGAAATAATTATGATATCAATATGAGATTAATTTATGCCAATGATTAATGAAGCAAGTGAAAATCTCCCAATGAAGCAAAACGAATTAGATCAATTACAAATTAGACCAAGATGTTAGAGCAATTTCAATAGAAATGCTAATTAGATCTAAATAGCCAATGGTATCTTTCAATGAAAATAAAGGCGATTTAGATCAAAAGATGACAAGTGATTGAAATTACTTTAGATCTATGAATGCTAATGCAACTATGACAATGAAATAAGCATGAAACTAATCTAACCAATGCAAAATGAACAAGTTAGAGACAAGATCTGAAAACTAAGCTATCGAAAGAAAAGAAACAAACTAGAGACTAGCTATCAAGGAGGCTCTCCTGCCAAATGAGGAGATAGGGATACCAAGTGGAAGAAACCCCAAGCTCCCTCAAGAAAAATTTCCTTTATTATATTACAAATTTGAAAACTCTCTCAGAGAGAAGAGAGAGGGCTAGATCTTAGAGGAGAGTTTACAAAGAAATGAGTTTCAGTGAGCTTGTACCCCTTCCTCAAAGAGCTAATTTTTTTTATAAAAATTATTTACAAATCTTATGATTAAATTATAATGGAAATCCAACAAGAAAATTTTGCTCAAGCTACAAAACATCTAAGTAGTGAGGAATTTTCGCACTAGAAGAAAGTAGAGGCCTCTCTAGGCTTGCAACTAAGAGGAAAAGGCCCAAGGAATAAATGGCTTCCACAAAAAATTTAGATATGAATTTTTCCAAACCTCTGGAGACGTGCCTTTCCGAAATCGACTTGTATTTCTCGTCAATTTTTTGTTGTTGTTGCTCAAACCCTTAAAGGATTTTTGCTCAAGAGAAAAGGAGGAACTTTTCCTATGCTTGCGGCCAAGGAAGGAGGCTTCAAAAAATGAAAACGACTTCCAAAAAATTCTTGATCTGTTCTCCCAAGCTTCAAAAGATGAGTCTCTTCAAAAAATCGATCTTGAAAAACCCCTGAAGCCATAGCCGTCTAGGATTTGCATAGGAGAGAGGAAAGGGTTTGTTCAACGAACAAGTGCCAGCCTTAAAAAATAAATTCTCTTTGATCCTCAAGCTTCCACCTACAATAAAAGAATTTATGAAAATTCCAAGCCAAACCCTTGATTCTTTCTTCATATCTGCAAAAAATAGAGAGGGGATCCAAGAAATATATACAAGATCTATCTATATATATATATATATATACAAGAGGGTTAGAAAATATATACAAAATTTACAGATCTACTAGCCCAAAGAGTGTGAGTACAACTCCGTTCTTGGGTAGCAAAATATAAGCTCTAAAATCGCTGAATTATTCAGTGAAAGCTCATTAGAAAAGAGAAATAGATCTTGAAATATAGAATGCTTTCAAGCAATGGCAAGGAAACTCCCTTCAAAATAAATTGTTTGATAAAGCCTTTGAAAGAATCAATGTGGGTTCCTCCACTTCTATTCTCTTAAGAGTTGGTTCATCCAACCAAAAACTTACCCAACGCTTAAGAATGCTTCAGAAATTTCAGATCTCTATACACTTAGAATAAACTTGTTAGACTTACAAGGAATTAGATAATACAATGAAAAAGAAGACTAGGGGTCCAACCAAAAACCCACTAGCGCTTCTAGATCTAGAGTAGTTCTCTAATTCAAATATCAATGCAAGATACCTATACATCAATAGATCCACAACATGGCAAGTGAACTAACAAAAATCAATTAACACCAATAAAGCATTAAGAACAAATTTCGAAAGATATTACCAATAGACACAGAAGAATAACACCACAAAAATTAGCCCCTATTTGCCTTATTATCCCAAGTGAAAACATCTAGATCCCGAGTGCTAACGACTAGATCTTCTCCGAAAAGTTTCGATCCTTGATGTGCCAACGTAGATCTCTAGGAGGAAATTCGTTTGTCTTGAGGGAGGAGCTTGATTGACCAAAATTTGATCTCAGAGTGGTTTGGACCACTAAAATATTTTTCTTCATTTTTCTCCTCGAGAATCTCTCATTCAAAATAAAAATCCTAAACCATTCCTTTAAAAGTTTGATTTTGCTAGGTCGTGGGCCTCTTTCCTGGACCATCAATTTTTTTTTGTGAGCCAATTCTTCTTGGTAAATGGAATTCCCACAAAATTTTGACTTGACTTTAATATTTGGGAATTTCCATCTTATTTTTTTATCATTTTCACTTGGAGAGAATTTTTATTTTTCTTTCATTTTATTTTTCGGCTAATTTTTGGCTAATTATTTGCCATTTTTTGCCAAAAATTAGAGAAATGGGTTTTCGAAGGATAAAGACATATTTTTCCACCCTCAAAGTGTGTCTAGATAGAAAGTTGAGGTGTAGAGGTCTAATTTTGCTCAACCATACTGTGCAAAGGAGAAGGGCCATTTTCTAGGGCTGTTCTTCGCTGTAAATTCTTTGGAATTGCTATTGTAATATTTTCCTAATTTATTCTGTGAAGCCTAATAAAATCCCTCTTTACTGGTGTTTCCCCACACTGGGGTTTAATAGGGTAAAAGTTTTGTAAAAGTTTATGTGCTTGGATTTCTTGTTTTTATTGTGTATAATTTGTTAGAATCTCAGCTGTGTTAATTGTGCTTAGAGATTTAAGCTTTTTGGGTTTCTAGTAGAAGTATAATTCTAGGTATAAAAAATTTTGTTGGCACATTAGTCATTTTGTTGGGTTTAGAGAGAACTAACATGGTATCAGAGAAAAGCCTTTGAAAAAATTCAAGCGTTGCACCGATTCAAGCTTAAAGGGGTTCATGGTCTTTCTATGGTTTTCAACAAACAATTATTCAAGGGTTTGATTTACAATCGTGACTAGTGTTAGGTATGAAGATAGGTTAGAAGGAGACTCAAACTATGTTTAGTTTAAAATCCTGATTGCAGTTGTTCTTAAGGAGAACAAGTTGCGGAGCTTTGCTAACTCGATAATGGTTGTGCTAGTGTCACATCCTATTGCTCTAGATCTCCATGAGGTGAAAAAAGCAAGCACACAGAGGATCATTTTTTACGGGGTAAAGATCACTTGATTCCCCATTTATTTGAGAAAAATACTATCAAATAGATGTGGGATGCACTCACCAAATTGTACCAGAGTGACAACCATAACTGGAAGATGGTGCTAAAGGATAAGCTCTATGGCACCAAGATGTCCAAGGGAGAGAATGTGGCTTTCTCCCTTACTAGGCTCACACAGGTCTGAGATACGATGGTAGCTGTAGAGGGGACATCCCTTGAATCTAAACTAGTGTGTATAGCCTTGAATGGATTTACAAAGCAGTGGGATGTATTAGTAAAATGCATCATGGGATGATAGCACTTTCACACCTTGGAAAGGTTGTGGGATGATTTCACAGAGGAGGAGATCCAAGAAGAGTCTCAACGTGGAGACCAAAAGAAGAAGGGTGAGCAGGAAGAGAACTCGACCCTAACCTCTAAGGGAAAAGGAAAGGCCAAGAAAGGCTCCACTGAAGGAGCTACCTTGAATGTCAATAAAAAGAAGTTCGATGCTAGCAAAATGAAATGCTTTTCATGCCACTAGCTAGGGTAGTTTGCTAGCTAGTGCCCTAACAAGGAAAGGGGCAAAAAAAGTAGTTGTTACAGTTGAGATGGATGAGTTTGTAGCCAAATTTTAGGATGAGTTCTCGTTCATCACGCGTGGTATGTTGATAATAGTATGTTGATAGTGGCGTTTCATGTCACATGACTGTAGTGCAAGACTACTTTACCAATCTGAAAGAGCATAGTTTGGAATTCCACATTGAACTTGGTGACAATGGAAAGTACAAGCTAGTAGACAATGGAATTGTTAAGTTTTAGAGGGATTCCGGGAAGCCTCTACTGGTGAAGGATGTGTTGTACATTGCATGCTTGATGAATAATCTGATTTTTGTTTCAACCTTGCAAGACAAAGGTTATGTGGTGATTTTTCGAGATGGAAAGGTCTATATTTGTCTCAAGAGTTCCAACTTAAGCACAATAAATGTGCCTGGTGTTAGAAGGAATAAGTTGTACAAACTTTAGTTTGGGCCAGCCAAACGCTAGTGAGCAGCATCAACAACAACAACCGTGCCTTAGGGAGTTGTGGCTATAGAATGGTGTTGTCATTGATGCCAATGTTGTCTTTGAATACACTTAATATTAGTCTATGATTACATTGATTGGAAGTTCTACTGGTCAAGAACCCTTGGAAGGATAAGATGCGCCACATTTGATGAGGACTTTGGATGGAAAGGTCAATGTGTTTGAACTCAATACCATCACCAGTTTATTCTCCTCGTCGTGCTGTGTCTAAGGATATGTGGCATGCCTTGTGGGTCATCTCGGTTGGGGAGATATGCTTGTTTAAATTTAAAGCCCCCAAAGTGATGGTTAAGGCTCCCAAATGAATGTTTGAAATATTATTTCTCAAATTAAAAATTATGGTCTCATGGTCAGCTTTGCACAAATTTTAATATGGATATGGTTTATTGGTTTAATTCTTGCTTCATCACCATTGACAAGAAAGCTAATGTGGATTCATTGTCAGCCCTTCCAAAGCACTGATATTCATTAAAAAGCACAAGCTTAATGGTGACATAAATGATGGCTATATTGGAGTATTGTTAATGGTGACATAAATCAAGTTAGAGTGTCTTTTGAAGGTGCACATGCCTGAGCAATTGAATTTTAATTTGTGGTCAATGGGTTGTTCGGAGGACCACTTCTATGCATACTTCTACGTTTGGTTGTATGGATTTGGCTTCACATTTTTCTCCATCTAACATGTGACGAAACAACTTCATCTGTTTTCAAAGATACTACTATGTTATTTTAGTTTTTACTTTAATCTTATATTTATTAATGTAGTTAATGAGGGATTGTGTTTTTATTACATCATTCTTCAAATGCAATTGATTCATGCATTATCACAAATCTTAGTTTTTGGCGTAAGAATGGTGAGCAAATGCTATATTGGTAGTTCTTTTGGGTTTTTATCTGCATCGGTGTCAACACCTTTCATTTTAATTTGGTGTCATTCCAGGAAGTTTCACTTGTATTATTGTATTTAATAAGAGTGGATATGGTGAGTAGCAATGCCACATATTAGTTAGCCCAACTTGCAATGGGGAATGGTGATGAATGTCAGGTGGTGTTAATCATGTCAGTTTTGGTTGCATGCAACTTATTTGTCTTTTCACTCAAGTTGTTCAATAGGATCTTTGAACACAACTATTTGAGTATTCCCTTATTCGTGTCTCTTCACTATAGTTGTTCAATAGGATCTTTGAACACAACTATTCTAGTAGTGATCTAGTAGGTGCATTTACATGCTAACTCCCCTTTAGCAATTGCAATTTAGAATGTGCTTTTGGGATATGAGACATAGTTCTATGGAAGGAGGATCTCTTCTTGATTGTTTAGCCTTGAGTGGTATTGGAAAGCTTGCTGCATTATTGTTATATGCATCAAGAAAGCATTGACATGGCCATATTTCATACTTTGATTGAAAAATTCCTGTATTGCTATATATTTTTTATGTAGCTTCTTTATGTATGTTATTTTTCACTTTTCCTATTGTCATGTATGTAATTGGCACTGCATACATAGATTTACAGTAGATGTAGTATATACACTTTAATTTGGATGTAGAAATTTTAGGTCCTGTAGCCTCACTCGGTTTCAATTTGTTTTGCTCATCAAGTTTAATGCCCAAATCCCATGGTTCATTTGCTAATATTAAACTTGAATATTAAATTCAATAGAAACACTAGAAGCTACCACTACTTTTCACTTTCAGCTGATAATTTCACAAGCATGCACAAATTTAGAGACGCTAGCTTTTTGGTCAACAAACCCTAGAAAAACACCAAAGGGAAAACCAGTAGGAAGAGGATTTTTATTTGCTTTTATCTTGGAGAATTTACAATATTAAATACACGAGGAGTAGTTATCTCCCTCCTTGAAACTTGGGCCAACTTAGAATTTTGTGTGGCTGTTTTGGAAATGCGTGCCACAGTCCAACACTCTGGCTTGAAATGTGTGCCATTGTCCAAAAATTTTAGCCTAGAAATGTTTGCCGTTGTTCAACACTCAGACATCGAATTCTGTGCCACTAATAAATTTCTTTTACCTTGAAAATCATGCCTTTGTCTGACAAATCTCAACCTCGAAATTTGTGCAGTCAAACAAGATTTCTTTCCTCAAGTTTTGTGCCTACCAGATTGACTTTTCCTCTTAGAAAATTGTGTTGTCGGACCAACATTAAATGCAGTCTGACTTCCCTCGAAATTTGGGCTACTAGCCTTGAAAAACACATTGGAATCTCTGCCCGTACCTTCTTGATATTTGTTCCTCTCTTCCAACCTTTAAACTCGGCTTGCTGATGGTCTCTCCTTGTTGGAAAACTGATCTCTCCTTCAACAAATGACCATCTCAGCCTTCTTCTGCTTATCCTCTCCTCCTTTCCTATTCTCCAAATCCTACACATGAAGAATGAGCCTCCTCTTGCCTTTTTCCTCCTTTTTAATCTCTCTAAAGATGAGAAGCCCTATCTCTAAGATCAATGGTTGAGATTAGATCTCAACTTCTCTTTATCAAGGGTGGAGATCTAATTTCCCATTTACCCCTCTCATATCTCCCCCTTCATTAATGAGCCCCCTAATCACTTTAATAATTGGTTGTACCATGTACCTTTTTGCCTCATAAAGTCACTTTAATATTATAAAGTACAATGCGGTTTTTGGACCTTGTAAAGTGACTAAAATGTCACATGAATTTAATAATCACATAAAGTCACACTAAAAATGTGGGTTCACTTGTTTGCTTAGGCTTGGGAAAAAAACATTGGGAAACACCTCTTTGGTACCTTTTGCAACACTGGATTGGATCATATTATATTGTTTGTCATCCATCTTGATGCTTATAGAGTGGAAAAAGTGGAGGAATTAGCTCACAAGACTATTTTTACTGGTGAGACCCAGTTTGGAAAATTGGAGCCTAAAACCTTCTAGGAGCATTTTCAGGAATCAAATAACATTTTTTGGGGGTGAAATATTGTTGTTGAGCGCAATACCTTTTTTTCCCTATTTTACACACAAAGGCCTTTCCAACGACGCAAAAATCACCTCAATCAGAGTCTCTATGCAAAAGTTATGCCACTTGAAAGTTGACCTTACTATTTTGTCCACCATAATTCGAGAGGATGCCACATCAACCCCATTACTCATGGAAAAGGGGCTAGACACGTGATCATGATGAAAATGACTCTAGAAGAGTCAATGTTGTAACTCCAGTTAAGAGTTGAAGGAATCAAACCTAACCGCTAATAGGCTATCAGGCTATGTTATAACTAGGCCACTATCAGGAAAAGGGGTTCCATTCTTTTCGAGGGAATTTGTTCCATAAATGAGCAGAGTATCCAAGAGGGATATGGAGAGAGCACACTGAGAGGATTTGTGCAATGTAGTAGCCCAGTAGCCACAAGCCTTACTTGTTTGTACTTGTAGGCATTTTATATTCAGAGAAAGAGAGCAGAGAGGCCTCATCTTCCAGCTGAGTTTTCTCTTGAAAGGGTTTCCTAGGTTATAACTTGTGTTAGTTGTGGTTTTTTAGGTTTTTTATTTTTATTTTGTTCTCTATTTTTAGCATAAATTTTAATTTGCATGCATACACAATAAACAATAATCTACAAATCCAAAAATCTAAAGAGTGATAAACCTTCATAGAGTAGATTTCGAATTTTTAAGTATAATTTTATTGGATATGTGTGACGAACTGTCCAATGGAATATACACGGCAATTTATGGATCACACTCCATTGTATGTATTGCAGTTTGCTACTTTTACAGACCTTGTAGGCTTGTTGATTGCTTCTGGTTAGCTGTTGGTTCTAGTGTGGTTTTCTTTTCTTGTTGGTCAGTTTATGCATGACTACGCTGCATTGGCACACCCATGAATGTAAGACTTCCATGTACACCAACCAAACGCGGTTTTCATCAACCTGGATGGTAAAATAATTATTGCAAATTGCTACTTTTCACTTACCTTGTTGATTCTTTCCATAGTATTCAATACTGAAATCGGTGATCGGATTGGTCCACTTTTCAAATCGGTTTTTGAATTGGAACTGGAAAGGCCAGGCTGGTAAGATCTCTAATGAACCGGTCTTCAAGAAAATACATGAAATAATTAATTTTCAATGAAAAAATTATTTTAAGATTTAAAATCATGATTCCAAACTAATAGAGACAAAATATGCAAAGTTTGCTCATCGATATACCATGTAAAGGTGACTATCAAAATGGCACTGAGCACAATGCATATCAATAACAAAATACATAATCAATGAGGCTCTAAATGGCCTCTAGAGTCCAAAACAATGCTACAAGTTATGGGGCCACTAGCCTACTACAAGTCTACATATCAGTGATCAACATGATCACTCCTCATCATGATCAAACTCATCACCACTACTAGACATGGGATCATCAACAGGAGCTACATAAACTTCATTTGGCTCAGAGTTTGAGGACTCCTCAGTCTCCTCTGCAACCTCAGTAGTAGTAGTAATAGTAGCAAAACTAGACATCAAAACTACAAATCATTGATCAACATGATCAGTCATCAAACTCATCATTGATTCAACACTACTAGAAATGGGATCATCTAGTTCAAAGTCCTTAGACTTGGATTGCTCAACCTTATAATATTGTAGAAATTGCAAAAGTTTAACATGCCTAACCAATGATTTTGGTTTGAGTGAAGGTTTCATTTCCTCCACCTTATAATATGGTAGAAAAAGCTTAGCATGCCTAACCAATTATTTTCCTTTGAGTGGGGCATATTTTTGTTAAGACCATGTTAGAGGAGTTCAACAATCAATGCTACCAACAACAACGAAGTTCAACAATCAATGTCACCACCAACATCATGGTACTTAAAGGGATTCGTGCTCTTGATCAAATGCCAATCTCAAACCCCCACACATGACAAAATCAAATGGAAACATTGCAATCCCCCAAATCCTGAAATCTTGAAAACCATTAAGTTTGCTAAATTTTGAGTGAGATCTAAAATTCTAGTTTCTCCATATGAAATCCAACGATGTCAAAACTACTCTCAAACATCTTGATTCATTTCACAGTAATGTTAAAAATTTAATGATCACTTTTAAATCAAGAATTTAGCATTAACATTGGTTGCCATCATTGTTAGGGTTGAGTTAGGTTTCTTGTTTAGGTCGAGGGTTTAGGAGGGGAAGGGTTGGTTTTATGGCCAAGGGGGGCTATTTTAGAAAGAAAACTACCCTGGGTTTCCACCAAAATGTAATGGGCTAGGTCAATTTTGCCCTAGCATTTATTAGGTTATTAATAATTATGGTTTTTGATCAAAATCAATAATCACTTTAATCTTTGATGACAAACAATTACAGTTTCTCAAGTAATAAAAAAGGACAATGTAGCATAATCCTCAATCAATAATCATAGAACGGTGTAACAAATTCATACAAAGTGATGCAATGTCTCCATACAATCAGTAAATCAATTTTGCTAAGCCAATATGCATAAATTAACTAACTGCATTGATTCAATGATCCAATGTCTTAGTTCCAACTCACCACTATTATTATTGGATGTCTCATAACTTAGACTCGTGATCAACCCTAATCGCAAACATACAAATACCTTATTACAATAACGTCGACTTTGTTGCAAGATCTCAGATCTACTACAGGGAACTGTACTTCGATTTTGTGATGTTGGCCGCAGCACTAGGATTCTGCCACAGGATTCCATGAACCACTCACAGTGCAATTTCCTTCGTGTTAGGAGCTTGGTCCACGAATTATCCCAACGTGTAATTGTTGATTTCTGGTAGCATCGGATGTGCTCCAAGTCTCAAAATTTGCAAGGAGGCTTAGACACATGCATTATTCAATACCCAGAAATCGTTTTGGGAAATTCCACTCGGAGACAATTTTATTAAAATAATTAATTATTTTTAATGGGTGCCTAAGTCTAAACTTCGAAAATTAAAATAATTAAAGGGTATTAATCTAACTGTGGGTGAAACTTCTAGAAGAAGATGGAGATCAAGTCCAAATGATCTGAGACATTGATTAGAATATAATCTGGGCCGTTGGTTCTCAACTGGAGGATTATAAGAAGGACATCAATGGGCACTTGGAGAACACATTGAGTGAAGATCAAAAGATCGAATTTTTGAGGCAGAGCAGTTGTCAGAGAGAATTTCAAAGTGATCTTTTGCAGTGAGGGGCAGGGATAGTTCTGGTTGGAGATTTCTCTTGATCTGGGAATACTCAGCAGAGAATGCAGAGAAAGATTCAAGAGAGGAAGTGCAAAGCTAGAGAGGCTGATGCAGGGCCACACAAAGGCAACATAGAAGCCTAGAGGGGATCCGTAAATTTGCTGGAGAATCGATTTTAAGAGCCAAAAACTGGGGTGTGAGGCTGGGAGGGTAGAAGTCGAAGTCTTAGAGGCAAATTGATCAACTGGGAGGAGTGACGTAGACCCCAGTAGCTGTGACGTAGGGCCTACGTAGGGATTGTGTAGAGATTGCGCAGAGGCAGCCAGGGGCTGACCATTCAGTGGCTAGATCAACTAGGATTTCCAGTGATAGTGTGAGGTAATCTCGCTCATCTCTCTGTCAGTAATATTCTTTGTACTGGATAGCCAAGAAGGCATCCAGATTTTGTATTCAGGAATTACCACTGCATAATAATAAAACCCTCAGTTGCTGCACTGGTTTTCCTGCATTGGGTTTTTCTGGGGACATTTGTCCAAAAATAATTGTGTAAATGTGTTGTGTATTTCTTTCTTATTCAGTTTCTCGTTTTCACATTTTATTTAAATGGTGAAGACTGCAGTGTATTAGTTTTGTTGTTTGCTATAGGAAACGGTAAATAATTTGTGCAGTAATTAAAAGGTAGAAGGAACTTAATCAGTTGCTACATTAGAAATTTGGGGCTTCCAATTTTTCACATGGTATCAGAGCTGCAGGTGAAACAAGAGAGCAGTGTTGGAAGAGCTCGGTATTGAAGGAAGAAGGGAAGTCGAAGTGCTTCATAAGCATCAAATCGAATCCCCAGAGGGAGTGCGCAGTTCAGGCCAGGAGGGCAAGATTTTCGTCGTAAATCTCTCTTTGAGTGAGTCGATAGAGAGGTAGCATTTCCAGATCGAGATTTGTCAGTGACAGAGGGAGCAGCGCAACAAAATCTTCAGCGAAGAGGGGTTCCTGGTTTGATGCAGTTTTCTGCAGGTAGTTGCTGGTTAGAAAGACATCAAAAGAAAGAAAAGACACTTGAGGGAATTTCTTCCTCAGAGAATTCCTAGCCAAGGAATTCGAATTCTCATTTGCTGAGCAGCAACAGGAGAAAGGAGGTCATTCGACTTTTTCAAGTGGCAGAAATGGTAGCCAGTGGGTTGAGAGATCAGGATCGATTGGATGGTGCATCTAACTATGTGATCTGGAAGGCAAGGATGTTATGCCTTTTGGATGAACATTTTCTCAAGACCTACGTCAATAGTGTGGTAGCTATGCCTGCGGATCTCGATCCGCTCAAAAAACACAAGGGAGAGATGGAAAAGACAAAGAGAATGATCCTCGACAGAGTGAAGGATCATGTGGTCTGTCACATCGCTGGCAGAGGGACTCCAAAGGAGATGTGGGATGCATTGTTGACGCTATATCAAGGATCTTCCGAGCAGCAAAATATGTACTTAGAGTAGAAGATGAGGTCCATGCAGATGCAGAAGGGGGAAGGCATTGATCCGTTCCTTGCAAAGCTTCAGGAGACCCGAGATGAGCTAGTAGCTATGGGGTTTGCACCTCAGTCTTCCGAGATGGTAACTGGCCCTCATCTCAGTTTCAGAGGAGTGGAAAGTATTTGTCCAGAGCATCCTGGGCAGGGAGAACTTGCCGGACTGGGAAGGAATGTGGGCAGCTCTTAAGCAAGAGGAGCTGAGGAGAGACTTGGTCAAGTGTAAACTTGATGGAAGCAACAACAATGGGTTGAAGCCCAAGGAGGAGGAAGAGAATGTAGCCCTCACATCCAAGGGGCAGCAGGAGCAACGAAGGCGTAAGAAGGACATCTTGAAGATTAAATGCTTCAAGTGTGGTGAATTCGGTCACTACGCAACACAATGTCCTCTCAGAAAGAAGGACAAAGATGAAAAGCATGATTCGAAGGCTACACCTTTGAAGATTAAGGAGGAGGAGTTTGCTATGATAGCCCAGATACCTCTAGGAGGGAGGTGGGGTGATCTAGAGTTGTAGTTCGAAAGGACTGCAGATGGGAAGGATCCTTGAGGAGCCCACCTCTCGGATCAATTCCTTGCTATGGGAGGCTAGATCAGAAGTAGTAGGATGGACCAGTGTCGATGCAGAGGAGTGTCAGAGTGATAGTTGCAGTGGCTAGGAGCGCCAAAGACTGAGCAACGTAGAGCTAGAGTTGGCAGCAGTGGAATTGGCACAGAGCAGAGTCAACAACAACGTAGAGGCTTCAGAGGGTCAACTTTGAGACTAGCAACAGTCAGAACTCTAACAACAGATGCATCATACTGAACACCAATTCAGTAATTTGGGATGCTTTTTCGTTACTGATGGAGTAGCGACAACAGTTGGAAAAGGTTGCAGTGTTGGCAAAGGCAGTGGTAGCAGCAACACAAATGCAAAATTTGGGAGGGAGTTGCAGTGTAGATGCAGTGTTGGCAGTGGCAAAGCCAACAGTAGCACGAATGTAGCATTTGTGCAGTAGTTGGCGGGCAACAATTTCAGACATCAATGGGGCAGAGGGAGATGTTTCAAAGTCAGAATGATGCTTTAGCAGGTTGCATTACTAGAGCACATTCCTCACTAAGAGGGAGACTTTATTTTTGGTAGCATAAGATGTGCTCTAAGTTTCAAAATTTGCAAGTGGACTTAGGCACATGCATTCTCCAATACCCAAAAATCGTTTTGGGAAATTCCACTCAGAGACAGTTTTATTAAAATAATTAATTATTTTTAATGGATGCCTAATTCTAAACTTATGAAATTAAAATAATTAAAGGGTATTAATATAACTGTGGGTGAAACTTCTAGAAGAAGGCAAAGGTCGAGTCCAAATGATTTGAGCCATTGATTAGAATCTAATCTAGGTTGTTGGTTCTCAACTAGAGGATTATAAGGACGTCGATGGGTACTTGGAGAACACATCGAGTGAATATCGAAAGATCGAATTTCTGAAGCAGAGCAGTTGCCAGAGAGAATTTCAAAGTGATCCTTTGCAGTGAGGGGCAAGGATAATTCCGGTTGGAGATTTCTCCTGATCTGGGAATAATCAGTAGAGAAGGTAGAGAGAGATTCAACAGAGGCAGCACAGAGCCAGAAAGGTTGACGCAGGGCCACACAGAGGCAACATAGAAGTCCAGAAGGGATCCGTAAATTTGTTGGAGAATCGATTTTCAGAGCTAGAAGCCGGGGTGTGTGACTGGGAGGGCAGAAGTTGAAGTCTCAGAGGCAAATCGATCAGCCGGGAGGAGTGACATAGACCCCAATAACTTTGACGCATGGCCTAATCAGGGATTGCGTAGACACTGCGCAGAGGTAGCCAGGGGCTGGCTATTTAGTGGCTGGATCAACCAGGATTTCTAGTGATAGTGTGAGGTAATCTTGCTCATCTCTCTGTCAGTAATATTCTTTGTACTGGATAGTCAGAAAGGCATCCTGAGATTGTATTCAGAAATTACTACTGCATAATAATAAAACCCTCAGCTGCTGCACTGGTTTTCCCACATTGGGTTTTTCCGGGGACATTTGTCCAAAAATAACTGTGTAGATATGTTGTGTATTTCTTTCTTGTTCAATTTCTTGTTTTCACATTTTATTTAATTGGTGAAGGCTACAATGTATTAGTTTCAGTGTTTACTGTAGGAAACAATAAGTAATTTGTGTAGTAATTAACAGATAGAAGAAACTTAATCAGTTGCTGCAGTAGAAATTTGGGGCTTCCAAATCTTCACAGTAATTACGTTTCAGAATAATCAATATTCAACATTGTATGTGATTCTGTCCAAATGAGTTGCCGCAGGTCTGTATTAAGTTCCATGTCAATTCCAAATCTACCATAGGACTTGAGCTACAAGAGCAATTTGCGCCTTACATCGAAGGTTCCCGCTCCATAGGAAGGGTGGATGTCTGCCCTAGAATACTTCTGTTCTCGGCTACCTCTGGTAATAATTTGCTCAAGTAATAATCTTGGTTACAGATCTTGATGATGTTCCTACTTCCTATTAGGTTTTGTTCTGAAATATCCTCGCTCTAGCTAGAAAAGCACTTGTAATGCCATTGCGGTTTTTGATTCCTTTCTCACTAACCATCCAAGTTAGACCAGGCTTCAAAAATTAGGAATTGGTTTGTCCAAATAATTCAGAGGCCCTCAGAGTAGGGTTTTAGCACAACCTTCGCTTCTTCTTTGTCTTCAACAAACCTGATTGCTTCAGGAATAACTCGTTTAGATACTATCTTTGTAGGGAATCTTGACTAGCATTGCCTTCACAAAACTTGTCTCAGAACCAATGTCAAAAACAAACAGAGATCGTTGCCTTCCAGTTTTTATTCCTGTGGTAGAACAGAGAGAAAAGATAGAAGGGTGTCAACTAGGGTAGAATCTTTCTCCACTAAAATTGACGAGAAGAAAGGGGCTTTAAAATGCTCAGAGCATATGGCTCAAAAAACAGAGATAAAATGATCTAATCAATGATGATCCAAAATGAATTGAACCCTCTTATATTTATAGATTTCCTAGATGTTGAAGTCTATCCGTTAGAAATTTATCTTGTATTCTTCTGGTTTATTTCTTCTACTTGTTAAATTCGAACAAGTTATTTAAAACATATAAATAACGAAATAAACACAATACAGTCTCAACATCTACAGATCATCAGCTGAAAGAAAACAAACACACAAGTGACACTGTTATTTTTGGACAAATGTCCCCGGTCAAACCCAATGTGGGGAAACCAGTGCAACTATTCTAAGGGTTTATTATTATGCAGTATTTCCTTGAGTACAACTGGGTGCCAATCTGGCTCACCCGACAGAGAAAAATAACTGGGCGCAATACCTCTCTATTTGGAAATAGGTATTTAGAAAACTTGTCCCATGAAACCCTCTCTAGAGACTCTGAAGCACTGCGCTGGCCCTTCTGGCTTTTGCGTCAGCCCCAAACCCCTCTACATCAGCCGTTTGAGGCGCTGCACAGCCTTTAGGACCCTCTGCGTCACTCTTGCTGTTCTCTGCGTGGATGACGCAATCCCTCTGGCCTCTACGATGTCTCTGATGGGCTCTGCATGGCCTGCTCTGGCTGTTGCTTCTCGCTCTTTGCCTCTGTTCTGGTCTCTTGGCACTGTCTCTACCTCTCTATCCAATGCTCACTACCCCTTGCTGCTGATCACAGATTCGATTTTGCTTAGCAACCCTGCTCTAGCAAATCGAATGATTGATCACTTTGGTGTGTTCTCCAACTGACCCTCAAGCCTCTTCTTATATTTTTCTCGTTGGTCCTTCAACGGCCGAGATTAATTCTCTAATTAACGACTAAGATTAGATTTGTCTTGATCCATGACTTTTAGAACCTTCTAGCCTAGTTTTATATTAATACCCATTAATATTTTAATTTTCCTAAGCTTAGACTTAGGAACTCCATTAAAAATATTAATTATTTTAATATCTCCCAAACCGGTTAGAATTTGCCCAAACCATTTCTGGGTCTTGGAGATCTCATCTGCTTTAGCTTCTCCACCAATTTTCATGGCTAGAGCTCATTCGATGCTACCCCAAATCAACACTCCCTCTTAGCGATGATTGTGCTCTAGTAATACTCCACACTGAGCATCATCCTGATTATCCGGCATCGGTCCCTGTGCTGATGCTAGGCCTCCCCACCCAACATCCTTTGCACTGCTGCATCCTGTACTACTGCCCATGTCCCTGCCACTGCCACTGCTGCATTTGTACGACAACTCCCTCTGCATCTGTGCTGTTGCTGGTCCATCCTCCTAGCATTGCACATGCACTGCATCCCCCGCTCATCATGCTGCATCGTGCTACAGTGCTACTGCATACTACTACTGCACTGCAACTCAGTTACTGAGAAGTAAGTAACTGATCCACTGAACTTCTAACATTCCTGTCAGGCTAGAAACAATCTCGATGCTGAAGCTCCCTCTGCCGCTAACAAGTGCTCCCTCTACTGACCTCTGCGCTGCTGCAACAACTCCCTGCATCTTGCACCGTTGCAAATCTCTCTGTGCCATCCTGCACTGTTGCAACACTCCCATGCCTCTCGCATTGTTGTAGCCTGCTAGCCTCGCACTACCCGGGGACTCCTGCACTGTAGCACTCTCTACTGCTTCATCCGCATCCGTCTCTACCTACATCCGCCAGTCCTGCTACTCTTCTTTGGGCTCCCGTAGCAAAGTATAATCCAAGAGGTTGGGTACCTCAAAGATCTTGCCCCTCATCGCCTGTAGTCCTTTGACTACAGTTCGATGTCTCCCCACTTCTTCTCAAGTGGCACATGAGCACTCATGGCACAATCTTCATCCTCCTCGACTTCTTTCTCTGCCCTTGTTGGTGCTGCCCTGGACTTAGAAGCCTCTCCCCTGTTCTTCTTCCTCGAACACTGGTTCGCGTAGTGACCCATTTCCCCACAATGGAAGCACTTAACCTTGGAGAGGTCCTTCTTCTTTCTCTTCTCCTGCTTTCCCGCAGATGTTAGAGCCGCATCCTCTTCTTCCTCCTCCTTGATCCTGACCCCTTTGCTGCTACTCCTTGCCTTGGTCAGCCGTCTGATCTCTTCTTGACGAAGAGCCGCCCACAGTTCTTCCCAATCTGGAAGACTCGTCCTGCCCAGTATGCTCTGGACAAATATCTCCCAATCCTCAAAGACTGTGTTAAGTGTGGTCCTTACCATCAATTCCTCATCCGGCGTGGCCCTTGTGGAAGTTAGCTGGTCACGAATCTCCTTCAACCGACCGAGGAAGACATCTATCTGCTCTCCCTTCTGCATCTAGTGTGACCTTAGCTGATTCTTCGGGAGCATCTTCCTCTACACGGAAATATGCTGGTACAATGTCTTGAAACTGTCCCACATCTCCTTTGCCGTTTCCTTCTCGGCAATATGTGGTACCACATGATCCTTGACCCCATCAAGGATAATGCACTTTGCCTTAGCCATTGCCTCCTCGTACCTATCATTTGCTACTGGGCAACTGGGATAGCCATAGTTCTCAAGGCAAAGCTTTTGATGCGATGTCTATCTAGAATGGACAAGATCCTGGCCTTCCAGACCACAAAGTTGAACGCTCCGTCCAGCTTGTCCTGATCTCTCAACCCATTCACGACCATCTCTCTTCTTTTCTCTGTCAACTCCTCCGAGTCTCTCTACTTCCCGCCTGGAAGTTCTCGGTTGGACTCCTGTGGAGTCTCTCTACTTCCTGTCTGGAAGTTCTCGGTTCGATTCCTCCAAGTCTCTCTACTTCCTGTCTGGAAGTTCTCTTCTGGACTCCCTCTGAGTCCCGATTTCCCTCTTGGAAATCCTTATGCCAACGTCAAGTTGCCCCACTCCGATCGTCTGTGCAACTGCAACACTGATCCAGATTCCTTGGCTAGATATCCGCCTCGGCAGCAACTCCCTCCATCTTGGTCTTTCCTTGTTAGGTATTGTTCTAATCACAGTACCCCACCAGCTTCGCTCCACAAACTACCCACAGCCTCCTATGCCCTAGAAATTGAAGGATTTGTTGGAATTTCTAACCTGTTAGAAACCCTTCATGTACTTTTCTGATTTAGTTCTGCCTACTTGTTCTGATTAATTAACAAGTTATTGACCATGTAAATACTGAAAATAAATACAAGTACATGCTCAACACATTACAGATCATCAACTGAAGGAAACAAAGCAAGCACACAAGTGACACCGTTGTTTTTGGACCAATGTCCCCAGAAAAACCTAATGCTGGAAAACAGGTGCAGCTATTTGAGGGTTTTATTAGTACGCAGTTTCTGAATACAATTTGGATGCGAAAACCGGCTCACCCAACAGAGAATAATCTCGGCAGTAGGACCTCTCTACTTAGAAGCAGATATTTCAGCTAAAACCCTAAATAAACACTTCGATAGCTCCTAGCTCCAATCTGCGCCACGAAAAACCCCAACGTCTGCCTCTAGGGACTGCGTTAGCCCAATAACCCCTACGTCAGCCTTTGGAGGCACTGCGTCAGCCTCTAGAGCCTCTGCGTCACCCATGCTGGCTTTCTGAGATACTGGGCAGCTCCTGGCTAGCTCTGCGTGGGGCCTAGCTGGCTGTGTGTGGCCTCTAGCTGGTTCTACGTCCATATCTCTTGGCTTCTGCATTGATTATCCCGGTACCCTCTTTGCCTCTCTGCTTTTGTATTCACTGCCCCTTGCTGCTGATCACCGATTCTATCTCTCTTAGCAAACCCAGCTCTAGAGAATAGAATGACTGATCACTCTGGTGTATTCTCCAAATGACCCTCAAGCCTCTTTATAGAATTTTCTCGTTGACAAATCAACGGCTGAGATTAAGTCCCTAATCAATGACTAAGATTAACTTTGGCTTGATCCATGACTTTTGGACCCTTCTAACACAGTTTTATATTAATACACATTAATAGTTTATTTTCCCTAAGTTTAGACTTAGGGACTCCATTAAAAATATTAATTATTTTAATATCTCTCAAACTGTTTAGAATCTGCCCAAACCATTTCTGCGTATTGGAGATGTCATGTGCTTTAACCTCTCCACCAATTTTCATGGCTAGAGCACATCTGATGCTACCCCAAATCAACACTCCCTCTTAGCAAGGATTGTGCTCTAGTAATACTCCTCACTGAGCATCACCCTAATCATCCAGCATCGGTCCCTGTGCTGATGCTAGGCCCTATTTCCCAACATCCTCTGCACTACTACATCATGCATTGCTATCCATGGCCCTGCCATTGCCACTGTTGCATATGTACGACAACTCCCTCTGCATCCGTGCTGCTACCCATGGCCGTACCACTGCCATTGCTACATCTGCACTGCAACCCCTCTCATCATGCTGCATCGTGCTGCCCATAGCACTGCCACTGCTAACTGCTGCACTGCAACTCAGTTACTGAGAAGTAAGTAACTGATCTCCCAACTCTGACATCTCCTTCAGGCTAGAAACACTCCCGATGCTGAAGCTCTCTCTGTTACTGACAAGTGGTCCCTCTCTGACCTCTGCACTGCTGCAACAACTCTGTGCATCTCGCATCATTGCACACCTTTCTGTGCCATCCTGCACTAGTGCAACACTCCCGTACCTCTCGCACTATTGCAGCCTGCTAACCTCACGCTGTCTTGGGAATCTTGCATTGTAACTCCCTCTATCGCTCCATCCACATCTGTCTCTACTGACATCCGCTAGTCCTGCTACTCTTCTTCGGGGCTCTCGTAGCAAGGTATAATCTAAGAGGTTGGGTACCTCGAGGATCCCGCCCCTTATTGCCTGTAGTCCGTCTGACTACAGCTCGATGTCTCCCCACTTCCGCTCAAGTGGCATGTGAGCACTCATGGCACAGTCATCATCTGTCTCCAATTCCTTGTCCGCCCTTGCTGGCGTAGCCTTGGTCTCGGAAGCCTCTCGCTTGCTCTTCTTCCTCGGACACTAGCTTGCATAATGACCCAGTTCCCCACAGTTGAAGCATTTGACCTTGGAGAGTTCCTTCTTCCATTTCTCCTGCTTTCCCTCAGATGGTAGGGCAACATCCTCCTCTTCCTCCTTCTTGATTCTGATCCCCTTGCCACTGCTTCCCGCCTCGCTTAGCCTTTTGATCTCTTCTTGGCAAAGAGCCGCCCACATTTCCTCCCAATCTGAAAGGGTGGCCCTGTCCAGTATGCTCTGGACAGACACCTCCTAGTCTTCTGAGACTGTGTTCAGGGCTGTTCTCACCATCAATTCTTGATCAGGCGTGGCTCCTATGGAAGTCAGCTGATCTCGGATCTCCTTCAATCGATCGAGCAAAGGGTCAATCTGTTCTCCCTTTTGCATCTGGTATGACCGCAACTGATTTTCTAGTAGCATCTTCCTCTGCACAGAAGTATGCTGATGCAACTTCTTTAGGGCCTCCCACATCTCATTTGCCGTATTCTTCTCGACAATGTGTGGTACTACATGGTCCTTGACTTCGTCAAGGATGATGCTGTTGGCCCTCGCCATTGCATCCTCGTACTTATCGTTATCAATCAGGTCAACTGGGACCGCTATTGTCCTCAAGGCGAATTGCTTGAGACAGTTCCTATTAAGAACAGATAAGATTTTGGCCTTCCAGACTACGAAGTTTGAGGCTCTGTCCAGTCTGTCCTGGTCTCTTACCCCGTTCACTGCCATCTCGCTGCTCCTCTACTTCCCTTCTGGAAGTTCTCGGTGTGACTCGCTCTGAGCCTCGATTTCCCTCCTGGAAACCCCTCTGCCAATGTTGAGATGCCCCCACTTTGATCCTTAGTGCAGCTGCACCACTGATCCAGATTTCTTGGCTAGAAATCCTTGGTAGCAACTCCCTCCTCCTTGGTCTTGCCCTGTTAGGTACTGTTCTGATTACAGTACCCCACCAGCTTCACTCTGCAACCTACCCATAGCCTCCTAAGTCCCAACAAATTGAAGATTAGAGCTTCTAGGCTCTGCGCAATCCCGGCACCAGCAAAATTCGCACCTCCTGGCCACGGGCATCAATCCTTCCTGACTGAGAAAGATGACCGAGCACTGCGTAGGTCGAGTCTGCTCCCCTCTGCCACTGCACTGATCCTCTTCCCGACTCAGACTTGATGACGTAGGCACTGCGTCACCCCTTCCTTGCTGCTTCTCTGCTAGGAACAATTTCTGCCACTCGGGACAACTGTTTTCTGCTGCTGCTACTATGCTCGGCTGATGTTCTCAGTTCTTTTGTGATCTGCAACCACGCTCTGATACCATGTTGGAATTTCTATGTCTAACCCATTAGAAACCCTTCATGTACTTTTCTGATTTATTTCTACTTACTTGTTCTTATTAATTAACAAGTTATTTACCATGTAAATACTGAAAATAAATACAAGTACATGCTCAACACATTACAGATCATCAACTGAAGGAAACAAAACAAGCACACAAGTGACACCATTGTTTTTGGACCAATGTCCTCGGAAAAACTCAATGCGGGAAAACTGGTGCAGCTATATGAGGGTTTTATTATTATGCAGTTTCTGAATACAATCTGGGTGCCAAAAGCGGCTCACCCAACAGAGAATAATCTCGGCAGTAGTACCTTTCTACTGGGAAGCAAATATTCTGGCTGAAACCCCAGATAAACACTTCGACAACTCCCAACTCCAATCTGCCCCACAAAAAACCCCAACGTCTGCCTCTAGGGAATGCGTCAGCCCTTCCTGGCCCTGCGTCAGCCCAGTAACCATTGGGTCAGCCTTTGGAGGCACTGCATCAGCCTCTAGAGCCTCTGCGTCACCCACACTGGCTCTATGTGTTGGCATTATGATACAAGTGTTGTCCTTGATGGCAACTCACTCACAGGTCAATTCAGTTTTAGTAAAAGGCAACTCACAGTACAACAGGTATATTCAGAGGTTACAGGGCAATGATACAGAAGAACAGGAAGATGGATCTAAGGTCTACTGATCAGAATAAATAAGGTAAAGGAAAAGGCTGATGAAAAGCAATTTAGGAAGTATACGTTGGTCCACTTAGTCAAAACAACGTATACACGCTGGTCCATAGAACAAAAAGAGTGTATACGTATACACACACTCCCACAGGAAGAAAAACGCGTACATGTTGGAAAGCCAAGGTTTTGGTCTGAGGTATTTGGTCAGTGGTATTGACCCTAGGTATTTGGTCTGAGGTATTGAAACTAGGTATTTGGTCCAAGGTATTGATCTTAAGTGGTTTTGGTCCGAGGTATTGATAAATGATCTAAGTATATAAGGAGGAGAAGATCAAAGGGTTAAATACACAAGGAATGAATATCTTATGAAGTGTTATGTGCAAGTGTATGGGTTTCTAAGGAATACTTCTATCTGAAGTATATTTAATGTTGCAGGGGCTATGTTTGTGATTTGATCTGAAATACGTTGTGCACCTTGGATTCAATGTTGTATCAGGATCATGAGACCTGAAATGACTTATTATTGGATGATCTAATATTGGTTGGGCTAGATCTGACTGTGTACGCCTGTTTTATTCTTTAAATGTCGTGATTTGGGTTTGTCTGAAGTTTAGAAGTGCAACAAAGTTATGAGTTGATATTTGCAGATCTGTACGCTGGTTCGTCTCTTCAAAAGCGTGTGTACACGCAAGTTATACTCATCGAAATAGCGTATACAAAAGAAAAGCTTCTTTTTCAGATCTGACTGATCTATCTGATCAAATTCTGTTGCTTTACTGCTGTCTGTCAATGAAGTCTTCTTAGATCTGAATGGAAAACTAAATGCATAAGAAGGTTGGTGTTTGATTGATTGATTATATAAGTGAGAAGAAGTGATCTTTGTTGCTGCCTGTGTAAAGCTCTGTAAGTTGACAATAGATGTTCAGTATATTGCTGGTTGGTACTGTTGACCACTACGGGTCAACTACCCATAGCAGTACACCCCCTTTTCTTCGCAAAAGGGATAGCGCTTGATCGACATGTCCGTGCCATTTGACAGTCATCGTCGACTTGATCATATTATGTTGTAAACCCAGTCTGCATGTGTAAATAGTAAATAGTCTTAGCAGATATGATTCATGTATGTAAATTGCCTAGGTGGACCTAACTTTCTAGCGATAATATACGTTCCGGAAGGTTTTTTGTCTCACCGATCCATGATCAGCAGAGTTTTCCTTCAGCCTAACCCCAAAGCCGGAATGAATTTTGTCATTAGAATCTTAGAGGAATCCTAGTGCGTTAATCTGCTAGATTATAGTTGTGTCGCAGAACTGGGTGGTTTATGAGGGTCTATGTCAAATTGGTTTTCCCCCTTGGGATGTAAAGTTGTAAAAGTCATGATGTAAAGTGTCTTGAGGGTTAGGAAATGTTTTAATCCCCTCATAAGTCCTAAGTCCTAGGTCCTAGGTGATTTTTCCAAAGGCTAAGTTCAAGGATCCATTTAAAAATATATTAAAAATAAAAAAATAAAAAAATTGAAAAAATAAAAAAAAAAACAATAAAAAATTAAAGATATAAATAAAAAAAAATAAAAAATAAAAAAATAATAAAAAATAAAAAAATAAATAAAAAAAAGTAAAAAAATAATTAATAAAATAATAAAAAACTTAGAAATAATAAAATAATAATATTTTGAGTAAATAAATGCAGAATTTCAATTTTTTAATGCATTAAAAATTCGACGGATGAGATTAAAAGATATCTTGATCCTCATCGACAGTCGAGATCATTTTGACGTGGATCACTCGAACTAGCTGTTGGGAATTTTTCTTTTAAATAGGGTGTTAAGGGTCATTTGAGATCATTGGATCTGTGAGTCTTGTGCTGAAGAAGCTCTCTTGTAAACCTTTTCTGGTGCTAATAAAGAAAGACTTTGGGGTTGAAATCTCGCTAGTGTTACTCTCTTGAAGTGCTGTGAGCTATTTTATTTTCTGCATATTTTAATTTTCAGCCATTAGTAACAACTTATTGTAGAGTATTGTTGAACACAGGTATCTTGTTCACTTGCTAGGGTTTGAATGGTATTAGAATTTCTGAAATAATGGAAAGTATCTCCATTGCAGCTGAGATCTAGTATTGTTTTTCTCTCTTTATTGATGGTTGAAGTGAGCTGTGCAGGAAACCCTTATTGAAGAAGATCAGTGGGCGTTTGAGGAAGTTCTCGGCTGAACCAGCCAACTCCCGCAAGCATTCTCTTGCAGAGCCCAGCGAGTTTCAATCCTGGATTTATTATTTAAGTTTGTTTTTTTCTGAATTGCATGAGAGATTTCTGAGGTTTTTCATAGTAAATCTGGAATTTTGATAATATTATTGCTTATTATTTGATAAATCTGGCTGCTAAAGAGCCTTAGATCTGTAAATTCGTGGCTGGTTTGTAGGGTTTCATTTTTAATCCTTGCATATATTTTCTGGGTTTTTGTTTTCCATTTGCAAGTTGCAGGTCTGAGATAAAATCTTGTGGGAAAATTAGTTTTTGCAGGGTCTCTGCTTTGGCTGTTCAAGGGTTTTAAATTCTGTTGCTTTCAGATCTGGAAATCTTTTGAGAGGGTTTCATCTACGAAAACTGAAGATAAGTGGATCAAATAATTTTATCAGAGTCCCTGGAAAGTATTTTATTGTTGGTTGCCTGGTGGGATTGCAAAGAAAACCCGCACCTCTTCAAGTCGTTTTTTTTCTCAGCTGTCCAAACAAGTTACTCACTGCTCGCTGTCCATTTCATTCTGCTCCTCAGCAACCTGTCCACGTTGCAATTTTATCTTCACGCAGCTTGTTCATTTGCTCCTTTACCACGCTGTTGCAGCTTCCTCCAACTTTCTCGAGCTCCAAACCTGCATTTCAAGCAAAACAAATAAAATAGAAAAGTGGAACGCTACCATAGTTTCCCTACGCCTTCATCCACAGCTCCTACCATACTTCATTATACGTGGCATTCACCTCCTTCGCAAAACCTTCTTCCCTCCTCACTGCCCATTAACCCTCTACGCATCCCTTTGCGCTTTCTCTGCAGCTCGTTTTCCCACATCCCGATAACTCGCCAATCCTCATGCTGTCTTTCGTCGGCTATCTCTCTGCGTCCTCTATCCATCGCTCAGCTTCTTTCAAACCTTGCCGCAATTACTCTTGCAACAAACAGTGAAACCCGTGGCCCTTGCGTCGACCTTTTTGGGGCTCCACGCACCTCACGCAGTCATTACGCAAACCTGCAATCACAAACACGCAAACCTCTCTCGCCATGATCTGCAAATCGCACCAGTAAGAATGCTTTTCTTTTGGTATATGCGGGCCAGGTATTATTTCACGCTTTTGACGTATGGTAAACTTAGGTTTCGATTTTCATTAACGTAGGTTGATTTTTTTTAATTAGATTTAAATTGTTTAGTTTTGTTTAGATTTACGTTTCTTTTAGATTTTGCTTGTGATCAAATTTCAATGTAAAGTTTTGTTTTGAAATTTTAATGTAGACTTCAGGTTAGGGTTTCAGTTTTATATTTTAGGACTTCAGTTTTAGTTTGAATTTTATTTTCGAGTTTTATTTTAAAATATAATCATAAAATTCATAAAAAAATTTAAAATTTTAAAATCATAAAAATTATAAAAAAATATAAAATATAAAAAGTCCCTTTAGTTAGGGTTTTGGTTCTATTTTTGTTTAATTTTTTTCAGAACTAAAACTTTAGTTTTAGCTTAGATTTAAGTTTTAAGTTTTTCTTTTAAATATAACAAATAAAAATTTATAAAAATTATAAAATTATAAAAAAAAAGGGAGTTTCTTTTCTTTTAAAGTGTAGATTTAGATTTTAAAGTTTCATTTAGTTTTAATTTTTGTTTTATCTGAAGAACATAAAAATATTTTGGAAATTTTTTGCCAGATTCAGTCTTAGCTCAGGGATTTATCACGTTTTATCTTTTCTACTGAGGCTAAAATTTTGATATGGAATTAATATCATTTTTATGTGATTTAGCATGCTTGAATGATCATTTTTGAAGATTAGCTACATGAATGTGATATCTGGTTAGCATTTAAAATTACATGGTTGTGTATCGAACTTTATCTTTCGAAATTTTAAATTGCTAGAGTATCACTAAGCTGTCAAGCATTTTCTCGCATTTGATAAAAGTTAATCTTCGCTCGGGTTATCTAAATTTAAATGATTGGTCTACATGGTTTACATTTCTGCAACATTTAGTAAGTAATCATTTAAACATTAACTCCATAAGGCATTGGTCTATTAATTTAATAAAATCTTTTTAGTGCTGGTTTCCTTTCGTGTCTCCCAAACCAACTGATTCACAGTTGGTCATCCGTTTTCCTATAGGGTCTACCCCCCTTAGCCGCGGGAGACAGGCTTAAACGGAGAGATCGGGGATCAGGGTGACAGCCCCCGATCTGAGTGTTGTCGTGACGATCTGTGCGACAACATTTTTTGGCGCCGTTGCCGGGGATAGAGTTTTTTTTGTCCTTGGTCCTTTCATTTCGAGCTTTTTCGTGTTTCACTTCTTGTCCAGGTGGTGACTCCACTTCATATATTATCTTCAAGTGTATACTAGAAGACATCCAAGCAGTTTGTGCAATCCTACTCCTGATCCTGAAAGGGTCCTCAGGGTACGATTACACAAACTCTCTTCTCGTACACTTCTTGTTAACCTCGGACAAGAAGCCCTCTCTGATATCCATTTGCTTTTTACTAGTCAAGTTAGGCACGACATCATGGATATGGATGCCCCTTGCAATTTTTCTAACATTCCAGGGTATCCCAATGCTCTTCCATCAGTTGGGATAGATAAGTTGCCTAGCTTTCAGGGGATAATGTGATTAGTGCAAATTCGCATCTGAGATATTTTATTATATGGATGGCTAAGTACGCAAGGTCTCCTGATTTCGATCATGAAGATGTTAGAATGACTCTTTTTATTTTAACCTTGGGGGGCGATGCTCATGAATGGTTTACTGAAAAGCCTCAGAATTCATTTGATTCCTTAGAATCGATCATTAATGCATTTAAAGAAAAATATGGAGATAAGAGAGAAGGAAGACACCTCGTAAAAGCTATTAGCATAATAAAAAAGAGAGAGAATGAAACTGTTGAAGAATTTAATAAAAGGTTTAATGGTATTATTAGAGAATTACCTCAAGACTATAAACCTACAGATAAATCTCTCAAAGATTTTTACATTGATGCCTTTAGTCTTGAGCCATCTTATGAATTAAGGCGTGCTAGGCTTAATGATTATAGAGATTGCCAAGCCTTGGCTATAGAGCTTGAAAAGGACAAGGCAACATCTGGGAAGTCTGAGATCCCAGGTTTTGATAGCGCTGCTACGAAAGTAAAGGAACCTAAAGGAAAAGCAGTTCAAGAACCTGAAAGCGAACTTGTTCTCAAATTGCTTCAAAAGATTGAAACCATGGAAATTAATCATAATAAGGAGATAACTACTTTGCAGAATAGGTTGATCCAAATGGAAAGAGCGCAAATGCAAAATTTTCAACCTCGAAATAATAAATAGAAATAACAATTGGCAAAAGAAGGGTCAATCTAGTGAGCAAAGACCTCCTAATCCGCTAACTAATTTGGTTGATAATGCTCCTCCTTACTGTCGGGTTTGCGATGCTCTTCATGAAGAGGCCACTTGTCCCATCGTTAGAAGAACTTTAGATAATGGAATGTTTGGAGCAGCTGATCAAATAAATGTAGTAGGTAGCAAGTTTCCTTTGTCTATGGATGATTGGATAGAGGTCAAGGAAAAGAGTCGTGATGTTGTGAATCCTTCATCAGCTTTTAGTATAAATAACCTTGAAAATGAAGATGACATTTTGGCTAGGTTATATGGTGGAAAACCCTCTCCCGAGCAAATCTTGGAAATTGCTAGGGATAAAGGTTTGACCTATCAGAGAAGGGATAAAGATCAAAGTGGGAATCAAATTCCCCCTCGAACTTTTAACCCTGGTTTAAACTCTGGATTAGATGTCGATTTGGGAAGTTGGTTTAACAATGCAAAAATCTGGGTTCCTGTCTTCGAGATTGCTAAAATCCCTTCCCAAAGAGACAAGTTACTAAAAGCTATTCAAGGTTCTCAAGTAAATACTTCTCAACAGAAGACTCGAGAAGTTGACTATCACGATGCTCCCATATATTTGCAAAGCTTAGATGCTGATAACAAAGATCACCAGCCTTTCTTTATCACCTTGTTAGTTAATGGATATAAATTGAATAATTGCATGTTGGATTCTGGTGCGTCAGCTTTTGTAATGACTAAAAGGGTCATGGAACAGCTTAACTTAAGAGTTTCTAGACCCTACTATAACATATGTGCCATGGATTCTAAGAAAATTGAAGTGCATGGTTTAATCAAAGATTTGCAAGTTCATCTATCAGTTTACCCAGACATCATGATTGTCATGGATATTGTTGTTGTGGATGTGCCTGATGCCTGGGGTATGCTTTTATCCAGAAAGTGGGCCTCTGATCTAGGAGGAAGTATTCAAATGAATTGGTCATATGCTATGATTCCTTCTCCTAGGGGTGATGGTTTTGTAAGACTAAATAGAGAGCCCGAAAGAAAATTTCATGTTGAAGATCCTAAGAGACCTCACAACGAGATAATCAAAGAGCAATCTGACATTGGGAACTATGCCATCATGTCTAATTTCATAATTCCTCCCGATGATAAGATTAAGGGTCTCAAGAATAAAGTTTGGTATATGTACTTCGATGGTCCATCGTCTAGGCATGGTAAAGGTGCTGGAATAGTGCTTAAATCTCCCCTTGATCACATTTTCAAGTTTGCCTATCGATTAGAATTTGAAGCAACCAACAATGTCGCTGAATATGAGGCTATATTGTTGGGGCTTGAAATGGCAAAATCTTTGAAGATTAAATTGCTTAGCATTAAGGGGGATTCTGATTTAGTTATCATGCAGCTCAAAAACAAATTCACATGCAAAAATCAAAGACTAAGGAATTACCGAAATGCTGTGTGGGATACTATGGAGCACTTTGATGCTCTTGACCTCAAAGCTATCCCAAGAGAACAAAATAGTTTGGCAGATGAACTTGCCGTAGCTGCTACTACTTTCTAGTTATCTGATGAACTAATTAATGATAAGATCAAAATGGAAGTAATATTTAGACCATCTGTTCCAGATAACTCAGAGCATTGGCAGGCCTTCAATGATGAAAAGCAAGTCATTCGTTTTCTTAATAGTTTGGATGAGTTTGAGGATTTTCGGATAGATTCTGAGGAGGATGGATCTTTAAATCATGAGCATATCATAAATCCTACTCCTAGGAATGTGGTTGCCTTAGAACAACATTTTGATCGGCATGATGCCATGAAGTTGAGAGAAGAAAATAAGATGGACCCAGGCGAATATCTCGAGATAAACATTGGTACTTCTGAAAACCCAAAGATTGTTAAAATTGGTAGAGGTACTAGTGTGGAGGAAAGAAAAAAGTTAACTGATTTACTTCGCGAATATCGCGATGTTTTAGCTTTTTCTTATGATGAATTAAAGGGCTATAGGGAAGATGTCATGGAGCATACTATCCCCTTAAAAGATGAAAATGCTAAACCCTTTCGCTAGAAACTTAGGCAAATTAATCCTAAATTAGCCCCTTTAGTTCAGAAAGAACTTGCGAAAATGCTTGCAGCAGGAATTATCGCTCAAACAAGGCATTTAACATGGTGTTCAAATCTGGTGATTGTTAGGAAAAAGAACGGTACGATAAGGCTGTGTGTCGATTTTCGAAACCTTAATCTAGCATGCAAGAAAGATAATTACCCTTTGCCAAACATGGAGACTTTGTTGCAAAGAGTAACCGGTTCTGGAATGATGTCATTGCTAGATGGTTTTTCTGGGTACAATCAGGTATGGGTTAAAAAGGAAGATCGTCATAAAACCACATTCACCACACCATGGGGTACCTTTGAATACATCAGAATGCCGTTTGGATTAACAAACGTTGGGGCTACATTCCAAAGGGCTATGGATTATGCCTTCAAAGGGTTAATCGGGAAATTTATTGAAATTTACCAAGTTGATCTTACTGTATTTTCTAAAGATGGTATCAGTCATGTAAATCATCTTAGGCAGGTTTTCGATAGATGTAGAGAATACAAGATTTCTTTGAATCCAGCTAAGTCTGTTTTTGGAGTAACGGAAGGGAAATTACTTGGCCATATCATTTCTAAGGAAGGAATCAAGATTGATCCTGAAAGAATTGAAGCAATCCAAAAGATTCCTCTCCCTCATAATCTTAAATCCTTTCAGTCTTTCCTTGGAAAGACAAATTTTATTAGAAGGTTTATTCCAAATTACACAAAAATAGCTAAGCCTATTCAAAGTCTTCTAAAGAAAGATGCAAAATTTGTTTGGCAAGAAGACAGCAAAAAGGCTTTCCAAGAAATCAAATGCGCTATTGCAAGAGCTCCTGTCTTAGTTAGCCCCGATTATTCCAAGGATTTCATGATTTTTTCTTTCGCTTCTGAAGATACCATTGCTGGTGTCCTGCTACAAAAGAATAAAGATGGTCACGAGCAGCCTATCGCTTTCATGAGTAGAGCGCTTCAAAATTCCAAATTGAAGTACAATACCATGGAAAAGCAGGCTTATGCCTGGGTCAAGTCTCTTAAGCACTTCAAAACATATGTGGGTTATTCTAAAATCATTGCTTTCGTCCCACATTCTGCTGTTAAAGATATATTAACTCAAACCGATTGCTTAGGGACTCGTGCTAGGTGGGTTACTAAAATACAAGAATATGATTTAGAGATCAGACCCACCAAGCTAGTCAAAGGCCAAGGTTTGGCTCAGATGTTGACTGAAGGTAATGAAAAGACTCTTGATTTATTTTGTCTTAGCAATCTATCTTCGCCTGAGTTGCAAAGATTAGGAGAGCATGAGTGGTACAAGGACATAGTTTATTACTTGATGAATCTTGCATGTCCTAACCATTTAATTGCTCATAAGAGAAGGGCTCTTAAACTAAAAGCCACTAAGTATTGCCTTGGATGGAGAAATCCTGAGGGCATAATGCTTAGGTGTGTTGATAACGTTGAGTCCAAGAAATCAATCTCTGAGTTTCATTCAGGATTTTGTGGTGGTCATTATGCTGCTAGAACTACTGCCCACAAAATCTTGAGCGCTGGTTATTATTGGCCTTCAATTTTTTCTGATGTGCACAAGTTTGTTAGAGCTTGTCAAGCTTGTCAACTATTCACTGGGAAACAGAAACTTGCTGCCTTGCCCCTACAACCTGTCATTGTAGAGGCACCTTTTCAGCATTGGGGTCTGGACTTCATAGGGAAGTTCCATGAAAATTCTAGCAATGGCTACCCATGGATTTTGACTGCTACGGATTATTTCGCTAAATGGGTTGAAGCCATTCCTGTTAAGAATGCCACTGAAAAGGTTATTATGGATTTCATTGAAAATAATATAATTACTAGATTTGGTGTCCTTGCTCAGATCACTACTGACAATGCTAAAGCTTTTAGTTCCTCATAGTTTTCATCTTTTTGTTTCAAATATGGAATTGTCTTATCTCATTCGTCAAATTACTATCCTCAGGGTAATGGTCTCGCTGAATCAAGTAACAAGAATCTCATAACCATTATCAAGAAAATAGTAGGAGATAATAAGAGATAATGGGACAGCAAAATCAAGTATGCTTTATGGGCAGATAGAATCACTAAGAAGAAAGCTACTGGTAAATCTCCCTTTGAATTAGTTTATGGCTTGGATGTAACCTTACCTGTGCACCTAAAATTACCAGCTTATTAGCTCCTACATAATTTTTCTACTAATAAAGATGTTGTTCAGAATAGAATAGATCAGATTGTGGAGTTAGATGAAGCTCGTAGGACAGTTTTTGATGCTATATGTAAAAATCAATCTAATATTAAGAAAAGCTTTGATAAATTCTCTCGATCTAGATCTTTGCAGGTGGGAGATATGGTACTGCTTTGGGACCGCAAGAATGAAAAACTAGGAAAACATAAGAAGTTTGACAGCTTGTGGCTGGGACCTTACATCATTCGAGATATAGCTGGACCAAACTCATTCCACTTGAGCAGATTGGATGGCGAACCACTTGATCTACCTGCAAATGGCCAAATGCTCAAGCTGTTCTTCAAAGATGATATTTGATGCCATGGGGCATCCTTTGTATTGTATTTCTGACCCTACTCCTTGTTATTTCAGCATTTTATTTCTGATTTAGGATTAGATTTACTTTCCTTGTCAATAAATGAATAGGTTCTATCTTTTATGTGCTTAAATGTTATATGATGATTTTTGAATGGACGCTACTTATTTCTGTTGTGTGGCGTGGATGGAGATTCTGGATTCTCACATTCCTACAGTGCAGCAACGTGTCCCCAAGTAGAGCCAGATGTTGACCACTACGGGTCAACTACCCATAGCAGTACACCCCCTTTTCTTCGCAAAAGGGATAGCGCTTGATTGACATGTCTGTGCCATTGGATAGTCATCGTCGACTTGATCATATTATGTTGTAAACCCAGTCTGCATGTGTAAATTGTAAATAATCTTAGCAGATATGAGTCATGTATGTAAATTGCCTAGGTGGACCTAACTTTCTAATGATAATCTACGTTCCGAAAGGTTTTTTGTCTCACCGATCCATGATCGGCATAGTTTTCCTTCAGCCTAACCCCAAAGCCGGAATGAATTTTGTCATTAGAATCTTAGAGGAATCCTAGTGCGTTAATCTGCTAGATTATAGTTGTGTCGCAGAACTGGGTGGTTTATGAGGGTCTATGTAAAATGGGTTTTCCCCCTTGGGATGTAAAGTTGTAAAAGTCATGATGTAAAGTGTCTTGAGGGTTAAGAAATGTTTTAATCCCCTCATAAGTCCTAAGTCCTAGGTCCTAGGTGATTTTTCCAAAGGCTAAGTTCGAGGATCCATTTAAAATAAAATTAAAAATAAAAAAATAAAAAAATTGAAAAAATAAAAAAAAACAATAAAAAATTAAAGATATAAATAAAAAAAAAAAAAAAAAAATAAAAATAAAAATAAAAAAATAATTAATAAAATAATAAAAAACTTAGAAATAATAAAATAATAATATTTTGAGTAAATAAATGCAGAATTTCAATTTTTTAATGCATTAAAAATTCGACGGATGAGATTAAGAGATATCTTGATCCTCATCGACGGTCGAGATCATTTTGACGTGGATCACTCGAACTAGCTGTTGGGAATTTTTCCTTTAAATAGGGTGCTAGGGATCATTTGAGATCATTGGATTTGTGAGCCTTGTGCTGAAGAAGCTCTCTTGTAAACCTTTTCTGGTGCTAATAAAGAAAAACTTTGGGGTTGAAATCAGTGTTTTTAAAACCGGAACCGGTGACCGGACCGGTCCACCTAATGAACCGGTTTACCGACCGGAACCGGTCTAACGGGGACTGGTTTGGTCTAAACGAACCGATTTTAGAAAAATACATTAAATAATTATTTTTTAATGAAAAAAACTATTTTTAAGATTTAAAACCATGATTCCAAGCCAATAGAGACAAAATATGCAAAGATTGCTCATTGATATACCATGTAAAGCCTTAAAGGTGAATATATCAAAATGGCACCAAGTGCAATACATATCATCGACAAAATACATAAGCAATGAGGCTCTAAATGGCCACTAGAGTGCAAAAATAAAGCCTACAAACTATGGGGCCAGTGGCCTACTACAAGACTTCAGTCTAGACTCTACATATATGATAATAGTAATACTATAATAGTGATCAACATTATCACTTGAAGTTGAAACTTCTCATGAGTCTCAGTCATCATGATCAAACTCAGTTGGTTGAGTCTCGACTCCCAAACTGTGTAGCCACAAACTTCTCTATTGGTTCAGTGACTTGAGTCTCAAACTTCTGAAGGTATTCTGCCCTAATATGCCCTATTATTTCATTTGGTGCTCCACATGGCTTTACATGGCCTCCTATCCCAGCCAAGTGTTGCTTGAACCTGTTAATACCCCCTCCTTGAATGGATTTTTGGCAATATTTGCAGATCATTTTGCCATCAATCATATCACAATGAGCCCATGCAGTATCTTCGGCTTTTGGATGCATGATGACTCCCTGGATGGTAGATCATAGAAGTGAGAAGTTTATAACACAAAAAAAAAATTCATGGACAGCAGACTCAAATGAGGAATTATCAAGTGCAAATCCTTACCTGGAAATGCAAACTAGCTCCCTTAGCCTCCTCTTGAAGATGGCAACTCCACTGACAGCTACACACTATCTCCAAAATAGCTCCAACTCCAACTCCAAGATGACTACTTCAGCAAAAACTCCACACTCTCCAAGCTCACAAACAAACTCACAAACACTCACAAACACTCCAAATCAGTTGTGTGAGACAAATGAGAGTGAGAGGGGTCTCTTATAGCAAGTGTGAGGGTGTTTTTGGAGGGAAAATACCTTTCCCTCACCCCAAAACCCCTAAACCACAAAACCGCTGCACTTTTTGTCATAATTCGGTGGGCTGTCCATAAACCGGCCGGTTTAGGACGGAACCGGCCGGTTTGCTACAAACCGGCCGGTTCCGCCCTAAACCGGCCGGTTTTTACCGGTTAGGGCCGTTTTTTGGGCACATGAGGTATCTAACCCGGTTTTTTAGGCCGGTTCGGACCGGCCAGGCCTCTAACCGGCCGGTTAGACCGGTTACTGGTTTTTGTGGCCGGTTTTTAAAACTATGGTTGAAATCTCGCTAGTGTTACTCTCTTGAAGTGCTGTGAGCTATTTTATTTTCTGCATATTTTAATTTTCAGCCATTAGTAACAGCTTATTGTAGAGTATTGTTGAACACAGGTATCTTGTTCACTTGCTAGGGTTTGAATGGTATTAGAATTTCTGAAATAATGGCAGGTATCTCCATTGCATCTGAGATCTAGTACTGTTTTTCTCTCTTTATTGATGGTTGAAGTGAGCTGTGCAGGAAACCCTTATTGAAGAAGATCAGTGGGCGTTTGGGGAAGTTCTCGGCTGAACCAGCCAACTCCCGCAAGCATTCTCTTGCAGAGCCCAGCGAGTTTCAATCCTGGGTTTATTATTTAAGTTTGTTTTTTCTGAATTGCATGAGAGATTTCTGAAGTTTTTCATAGTAAATCTGGAATTTTGATAATATTACTGTTGATTATTGATAAATCTGGCTGCTAAAGAGCCTTAGATCTGTAAATTCGTAGCTGGTTTGTAGGGTTTCATTTTTAATCCTTGCATATATTTTCTGGGTTTTTGTTTTCCATTTGCAGGTTGCAGGTCTGAGATAAAATCTTGTGGGAAAATTAGTTTTTGCAGGGTCTCTGCTTTGGCTGTTCAAGGGTTTTAAATTTTGTTGCTTTCAGATCTGGAAATCTTTTGAGAGGGTTTCATCTACAAAAATTGAAAATAAGTGGATCAAATAATTTTATCAGTGTCCCTGGAAAGTATTTTATTGTTGGTTGCCTGGTGGGATTGCAAAAAAAACCCGCACCTCTTCAAGTCGTTTTTTTTTTTTAAGCTATCCAAACAAGTTACTCACTGCTCGCTGTCCATTTCATTCTGCTCCTCATCAACCTGTCCACGTTGCAATTTTATTTTCACGCAGCTTGTTCATCTGCTCCTTTACCACGCTGTTGCAGCTTCCCCCAGCTTTCTCGAGCTCCAAACCTGCATTTCAAGCAAAACAAATAAAAAAAAAAAGGGGAACGCTACTATAGTTTCCCTACGCCTTCATCCACAGCTCCTACCATACTTCATTATACGTGGCATTCACCTCCTTCGCAAAACCTTCTCCCCTCCTCGTTGCCCATTAACCCTCTACGCATCCCTTTGCGCTTTCTCTGTAGCTCGTTTTCCCACATCCCGATAACTCGCCAATCCTCATGCGGTCTTCCGTCGGCTATCTCTCTGCGTCCTCTATCCATCGCTCAGCTTCTTTCAAACCTTGCCGCAATTGCACCTGCAACAAACAGTGAAACCCGTGGCCCCTGCGTCGACTTTTTTGGGGCTTCACGCACCTCACGCAGTCATTATGCAAACCTGCAATCACACACACACAAACCTCTCTTGCCATGATCTGCAAATCGCACAAGTGAGAATGTTTTTCTTTTGGTATATGCGGGCTAGGTATTATTTCACGCGTTTGACGTATGGTAAACTTAGGTTTCGATTTTCATTAACGTAGGTTGATTTTTTTTTTAATTAGATTTAAATTGTTCAGTTTCGTTTAGACTTACGTTTCTTTTAGATTTTGCTTGTGATCAAATTTTAATGTAAAGTTTTGTTTTGAAATTTTATTGTGGACTTCAGGTTAGGGTTTCAGTTTTATATTTTAGGACTTGAGTTTTAGTTTGAATTTTATTTTCAAGTTCTATTTTAAAATATAATCATAAAATTCATAAAATGATTTAAAATTTTAAAATCATAAAAATTATAAAAAAATATAAAATATAAAAAGTCCCTTTAGTTGGGGTTTTGGTTCTATTTTTGTTTAATTTTTTTTCAGAACTAAAACTTTAGTTTTAGCTTAGATTTAAGTTGTAAGTTTTTCTTTTAAATATAACAAATAAAAATTTATAAAAATTATAAAATCATAAAAAAAGGGAGTTTCTTTTCTTTTAAAGTGTAGATTTAGATTTTTAAGTTTCATTTAGTTTTAATTTTTGTTTTATTTGAAGAACATAAAAATATTTTGGAAATTTTTTGCCAGATTCAGTCTTAGCTCAGGGATTTATCATGTTTTATCTTTTCTGGTGAGACTAAAATTTTGATATGGAATTAATATCATTTTTATGTGATTTAGCATGCTTGAATGATCATTTTTGAAGATTAGCTACATGAATGTGATATCTGGTTAGCATTTAAAATTACATGGTTGTGTATCGAACTTTATCTTTCGAAATTTTAAATTGCTGGAGTATCATTAAGCCGTCAAGCATTTTCTCGCATTTGATAAAAGTTAATCTTCGCTCAGGTTATTTAAATTTAAATGATTGCTCTACATGGTTTACATTTCTGCAACATTTAGTAAGTAATCATTTAAACATTAGCTCCATAAGGCACTGGTCTATTAATTTAATAAAATCTTTTTAGTGCTGGTTTCCTTTCGTGTCTTCCAACCCAATTGATTCATAGTTGGTCATCCATTTTCCTATAGGGTCTAACCCCCTTAGCCGCGGGAGACAGGCTTAAACAGAGAGATCGGGGATTAGGGTGACAGCCCCCGATCTGAGCGTTGTCGTGACGGTCTGTGCGACAACAGGTACAAACTTGATTCAAAAGTTTATGTTTGCAGTAGTTTTGAAGGTATACGCAGGTTTGATTTACGGAAGTAGCGTATACACACAATTTGGGTTTAGCCAAGTAGCGTATACATTCTAATGAATGGTTTTTGAGGGTACAGCTGGTTCTGAATGATGATGCAGGTTTCTCGGTTCAGCACAGTGTTTTGGTGTCAGTGATCTGATTGTTCAAATTAACTAAATGTTGGTTGATGCAGTTTAAGTTTAAAAGTTTTTGATGGGTCCAATATGAAAATTGGATGAAACGTGGCCTTCTGATTGTGGTGTTGTGATTTAGGAGTATCCAGTCTGAAAATTCATGAAACGTGGTCCCCGGAGGAAGAAAGAAGGTCGTAGCCTTCTGTAGGTCGGCGCCTACATACCAGTAAATGAATTGGCTAGTACAAGAGTTAGGGGGTTGCGGCTCCCTTCCAGTAGAAGCTGGAAAATGAGCGAAGGTTGTAGCCTTCTGCAGGTGGGTGCCTGCGTACTGGTATGAGTTTGCACCAGTACAAGAATGTAAACAGATTTTCTTATTATTAAAAGAAGACAGAGATGACAGCAGCAGGTGGTTTTCATCCACATAGGGTTTCCACCTTAAATCTTGGTGTTCATGTGTGTTGCTTATGTGTGATGCTTTATTCTGTTTTTACTGCATTGTCTAATAAGTTACTGATGTACTGGTTGAAGATCAACACATGATAAATTGTCTAAATCACAAGTTCTCTGGATATACGCTGGTTTCTCTAATCACAGTTGCGTGTACACGCTGGTTCACTTCCCTGAAGTAGCGTAAATAAATCAATTTGGGAAATAAAATTATTGATCTAATAAGACTGATTCACCCCCCTCTCAGTATTATTTCCAACAGTTTGAGGCACTGCGCAACTCTTGGCTAGCTCTGCGTGGGCCCTAGCTGGCTCTGCGTGGCCTCTAGCTAGCTCTACGTCCCTCTCTCCCGACGTCTGCGCTGATTCTCTCGGTACCCTCTCTACCTCTCTGCTTCTGTATTCACTGCCTCTCTGCTTCTATATTCACTGCCCCTCGCTGCTAATCACTGATTCTATCTCTCTTAGCAAACCCCGCTCTAGAGAATAGAATGACTGATCACTCTGGTGTATTCTCCAAGTGACCCTCAAGCCTCCTTATTGTAGGAATTTACAGGGTAAGTTCCTTAGACAGAACACCAAAGGACACCGCTGACAAACAGATCACAGATCGACACACCAATATTCTTGACGTGGTTAAAACCCTCAAAGAGGGAAACAGTCCACGGCCTGAGGCAATGCGGCCACTTTAGGCAATTTATTAATAAAAAAATGAAAATTTACATAAGCTTCTCTCATGAACGGTTACCCTACAAATGACCCTCCATGCTCTTTAAATTGAGATCATGGACCAATCGAGTATTAAACCACGGATCAAGTGTCGGTAATACTGAGGAGAGAATGAACCGTCAGATCACTTCATGTCTAGAACATATCGTGACCGTCAGATTGTAAGTTACAAAAGTACATAGTAAAGAAACACACTTTACCTAACTCTATACTAGACCAAGTTATACTTAACTATTTCCTATGTGTCGGAATATCCTAACATCCCCCCTTAAGAACAACTCGGGATAGGATTGAAGGATGTACAAATATGACACAATAGGAGAAGGAAGGAGGCACTAGAGCCTATCCCCCCTTAGTGATAACTTCTTGAACACCAACCATAAATCAAAGTTTAGTAAACTTTGCCTCTGTGAGAGCCTTTGTAAATATGTCTGCAACTTGATCATCTCTTGAACAATATTGCACTTCAAGAACATGGTCATGAATGAGCTTTCTGATGAAGTGCATGTGCAGTTCAATGTGTTTGCTGCACTGATGTTGCACTGGATCTTTGCATAGTTGAATGGCACTTTGATTATCACACCAAAGTGTAGTCGGATGCTGCTGTTGAAAGCCAAACTCTGACAGGATTTGATGAAGCCACACGACTTCCTTACTAGCTTCTACGGCACCATGATACTCTGCTTCTGCTGAAGAAAGAGAAATGGCACTTTGTTTCTTGCAAGCCCATGTAATAGGTCCTGAACCAAGAGTGAACACATAACCTGTAGTAGACTTCCAATCATCAGGGTCACCAGCCCACTCGGAATCAGTGAAACCAACCAATAGAGGAGATGCCTCTGCACTATAATGAATCCCAAACTGAACTGTACCTCGAACATAACGAAGTATTCTTTTAGTTGCTTTCCAATGACTTTCATGTGGGTTTTGCATAAACTGAGCAATGAGGCCAACAACAAAGGAAAGGTCAGGATGAATATGGGTCAGATACAAAAGTTTTCCTATAAGTTGACGGTATAAGTTAGCATCAACTTCAGGGGAAGTACAAGTGACTGAAAGTTGGCTCTAGACTGAAAGGGAGAAGGGGCTGGCTTATAGCCTTCCATGTGAAAATGGCGTAGAAGATCACAAGCATACTTGGACTGGGAAAGGGAAATACCTTCCTTGGATTGCAAGACTTGAAGACCAAGAAAATAATGCAAGTGTCCTAAGTTTGTCATTTCAAACTTCTTTTTAAGGCTAGACTTCACATGGTTTATAAGGTTGGGATCACTACCAGTAAGGATAAGATCATCAACATAAAGAACAAGAATGATAAGAGACTTGCCCACTTTCTTGGTGTAGACAGTATTGTCAGAATGACACCTAAAAAAGCCAGTTTCTAAAAGAAAGCTATTCATTTTGGCATACCAAGCTCGAGGGGCTTGCTTGAGACCATAAAGGGATTTCTTAATTCAACATACAAGGCTGGAGTCTGTTTGTATAAAGCCAGTAGGTTGTTCCATATAGTTTTCTTCATGCAAGTCCCCATGCAAGAAGGCAGATTTAACGTCCATTTGATGGACTTCCCATTTGAAAGAGGTAGCAAGGGAAAGAACAAGGCAGATAGAGTTCATTTTGGCAACAGGGGAGAAGGTTTTAGTATAGTCAATGCCTTCAACTTGTGAAAAACCCTTAGCAACAAGATGAGCTTTATGTTTATCAACTTTTCCATCTGGTCCATACTTGGTTCTGTAAACCCAGTTGCATCTAACAAGTTTTCGTCCTTTTGGAAGAGGAACAAGATCCCATGTATCATTTGCCAATAATGAACGATATTCTTCATTCATAGCTGCGTCCCAATTTGGATGGCCTGAAGCTTCTGCAAAGATGTCAGGATCATAATTCGCTGAGGCTTGAGCCAATAAAGAAGAGGCTCTATCGAACTGAGAACGTGTACGTCGCTGATCTGTAGGATCACCGGCAAGAGCACCTGCTGCATCCTGAGTAGCACGGACCCATTTTGGAAGTTGAGGAGCTGAAGGAGGATCCTTAGAAGGTGGGGGAGGATTGTCATCCTCGCTGTCATCATCTGAAGAAGAAATATTTGCAGAAGTAGATGGGATAGAGAGAGGTGGCACATCCGCCAAACTAGGCTCGTAGGCCGATATATTTTCAGCGAACTTTACATCTCTTCTAATGATAACGTTTTTGGACTTAAGTGGAATAAGTCTATATCCTTTGACATCTTCAGAATATCCAACAAAAATACATTTTTCACTCTTAGGTTCTAAAGATTTATGTTTCTCATCTCGAATATGGGCCCATGCTTCACTTCCAAAAATACGAAAGTGACTTACATCTGGTTTAATTGAGTTCCATGCTTCCTCTGTAGTGATATTCTTTAAAACCTTAGTAGGAGTGCGATTTACTATGTAATTTGCACAGTTAATTACTTCTCCCCAAAAATTAAGACTAAGTCCTTCAGATTGAAGCATACAATTAGCCATTTCCTTTAAGGTGCGATTCTTCCTTTCAGCTACACCATTTTGTTGTGGAGTATATAGAACAGTATGTTGCATTTGAATTCCATTCTCAGTGCAAAAGTGGATGAATTTGTTGTGGACATATTCTCTACCATTATCAGATCTTGGCTTAAGAATTTGATGTCCAGATTGTTTTTCAACAAAGGCCTTAAAGGCCAAGAACATGTTAAATACTTCACTCTTGAGTTTTAAGAAGTATACCCAAGTGCGTCTGGAGAAATCATCAATGAAAGTTAAGAAATACTTGTAGCCAGAGAACGAAACTACTGGAAGTGGACCACATAAATCACTATGCACACGCTGCAAAGGGCCTGAGGCGTGCCAAGTGGCACGTTTTTCAAAACTATCCCGATGATGTTTTTCAAGTACACCTCCGGAACAAACACCATCTCTGCAAAATAACATTGGAAGACCTGTCACCATATTTTCTTTACAAAGATTCTGAAGGGAGCGATAGTTTAAGTGATGAAATCGCTCATTCCAAAGTTTGCTCACTTCATCATTATGAGCAACAAATACCGAGAGAAGATTTGATGACCCAAAGATGTTAAACTTATACAGCCTTGTAGAATCATCAACAATGCCAGTAGCTAAAATCTGTCTAGGATTTCTTAGGTCCTTAATAACAACATCGTGAGGTGAAAATTCAACGATTTTACCTTCACCTAAATGAGTTATCTGATATACAGATAGAAGGTTGCAGGATAAGGTTGGAACACATAATACATCATTAAATTGACCATTGTCTAGATGAACAGTTCCAGTCCCTTCAACACTAAGAGATCTATCATCACCAACATATATATTTTTGGTGTTACAATCATTTAAAGGAGAAAACATGGCTTTGTTTTTGGCCATGTGATAAGAAGCTCTAGAATCAATGAGCCACTCATGAGAATGAGAAGAAGAAGATACATTTAGTGCATAACCAAACCGAGATGCTTGACAACCACATGCAAAAAGTGCTATTCCTGAAGATGAAGTTGAAGTTGAAGATTGCTCCAAATGGATGTTATGCTTCTTCATTGCTGCTTCCAAGGCTTCCATCTTCTTAAAGCATTTGGATTCTAAGTGGCCATCTCGATTACAAAAGTGGCAATGTCTATCAGTCTTCTTTCCTTTGTTTTTATTTGCCTTATCATTTTGTTGAAATGATTTTTCATTTTGAGACTGAAATTGCTTAGGACTCTTGTTTGGTTTAGGACCATTCTTTTTAGAATACTGCTTCTTAGGATTCTTTGAATTTGGTTGCTGTTGGACGGCTAAGGCTTTCTTAGAAGAGTTTCCAAGATTAAGAAGACCAAGATATAAGAGCTTTTCTTGTTCTCTTATTAAAGAATCACATAAGGCATCAAAAGAGGGGGACTTGTAGTCTTGTCCTTAAGAAATAAAGGCTTCTCTAGTACAGTGGAAGGTGGAAACAAACACAGAGTAGGCTGGTCCCAACTTAGTAAGAATGGAATAGATAAGGCTACCATCTTATTTCTTAACCTTAACACCTTCCAAGAGAAGTCTAAGGGTCTTGAACTTGGACAAAAAATCTTCGATGGAAGAAAAATTATTGGGGTCCAATGTAAGCAACTCATTTTCGAGTTGATGGACTCTAATTTCATTTTTAATTCCAAAAACTTTAGTGAGCCGTTTCATTGCTTCATTAGGAGTATCAAGTTCTGCGATATGGAATCTAAGGTCTGGAGAAATAGACATCACTATCAACCCACGTGCTTGATCTTGCCTATTTTTCCATTTGGCTGCCTTATATTCATCTTGAGGTTTGGTTTCTTGGCCTGAGGCTATTCTGTAAAGACCTTTACTTCTAAGTAAATCCACAATGTAGGACCACCATTGGAAGTAGTTGGTGCTGTCAAGAATAACTTGGCATGGACTTTCCATTTTAACAGAAACTGAAGCTATATATGCTGAAACTAAGTGTTCCAATGGAAAGATCTCGAAAAATTAGGCTGATTAAAAAAAATGGCTCTGAAAACGGCTTCTGGATGAAGAAGTTATGGCTTTTTGAAGAAAAGTTGTTGAAGATGCCGACGAAGTGCGTGAATGTGCGGAAATGAATGATAATGTTATATTTAAAAAAAATGCCCCCCCCCCCAAACTTAATCTAATTAGCTCACTTTAAAAAAAAGATTTTATGTGACTCACTTTTATAAATAAGTGAAAGTCACTTTTACAATGGTACTTTATGAGCTACCCACTAAATTGTAACTTAAATAAAAGATAAAGAAACTTTAGAATTATAAGTGACTCACTTTTTATAATGGGTGAGAACACTTTGACATAAAAATTAAAATAACTTTAAAACATAAGGTACATGTGCTTTTTGAAAAAGTAACTCAACAAAAAGAGAGACTTGAACTCAAGACCCCTATTTTCATAAAGTAACTTTGGACCAAGTGAGCTAGATTAAAAGTTTAGTAATTTTTGGAAAAGAGGAAGGTTTTTTTTTTAGTCACTGAAGCTTTGGGGTGTGTGCTTACTTGAAAAAGCTCTTTTTTGCCTACAAAACAAAAACTACAAAACCCAACACGGACATACAAAAAAAACAAATCTTACGGCTTGAAGTTAGCTTTAGCCGGAAACTAAATATTTTCCTCAATATTTTTGATTTTTCGAGATCACACTAGGGCGCGGCAGAAAAGAGCATACGCATGAGAAAAATCCTTCTTTTCTATTTCTGATTTGCCTAGATTTCACAAAGTCGCGGGGCAAAGAGCATACGCAGAAATGAAAGGTATAGATCCAATAATAAAAAATAGAGAGCTAAATAAACCGAAATAAACAGAGAGATGAATAGCTAGAACTACAAATAAAGACTGTATACCTCCAGATCTTAAAAATGACGTAGCTAGGGCTACCGGAAACCTTTTCGCGTGAAACGAAAGGGGTTCCTCACTGGAACAGATGCTCCTAATAGAGCAGTCCTCTTGGCCCGAAAACAGTTAGAAACAATAGATCTAGGAAACGACAGTTGGATGCAGTTGTACCGGCTTCAGATTTGGATCACCAATGGATGCAGCGCTCAAATAGCTCCGATACCATGTAGGAATTTACAGGGTAAGTTCCTCAGACAGAACACCAAAGGACACCGCTCAAAAATAGATCACAGATCAATACACCAGTATTCTTGACGTGGTTAAAACCCTCAAAGAGGGAAATAGTCCACGACCTGAGCCAACATGGCCACTTCAGGCAATTTATTAATAGAAGAATGAAAATTTACATAAGCTTCTCTCATGAACGGTTACCCTACAAATGACTCTCCATGCTCTTTAAATAGAGATCATGGACCAATCGGGTGTTAAGCCATAGATCAAGTGTTGGTAGTACCGAGGAGAGAATGAACTGTCGGATCACTTCATGTATAGAACATATCGTGACCGTCGGATTGTAAGTTACAAAAGTGCATAGTAAAGAAACACACTTTACCTAACTCTACACTAGACCGAGTTATACTTAACTATTTCCTATGTGTCAGAATATCCTAACACTTATATCCTTTTCTCGTTGACAAATCAACGACCGAGATTAAGTCCCTAATCAATGGCTAAAATTAACTCTGGCTTGATCCATGCCTTTTGGACCCTTCTAACACAGTGTTATATTAATACACATTAATATTTTATTTTCCTTACGTTTAGATTTAGGGACTCCATTAAAAATATTAATTATTTTAATATCTACCAAACTGTTTAGAATCTGCCCAAACCATTTCTGGGTATTGGAGATCTCATGTGCTTTAGCCTCTCCACCAATTTTCATGGCTAGAGCACATCTGATGCTACCCCAAATCAACAGGATTGAGCCTCTTGGCTCTGCGCAATCCCGACACCAGCAAAACAACTTCCTCAGCCAACTGTGTTAGCCCACCTGGCCTCTGCGTGGCTCTGTGTGAGCTTGTTTTTGCCCTCCTCAGCCTCTATGCTGCCTTTCTCTGGCCCAGACTGATGACGCAGTCCCTCTGCGTCACTCCTTCCTTTGTTGCTTTCTGCAAGGATCAACTCTATCACTCGGGACAACTGAATCTGCTGCAAATGCTCTGCAAAGCTGATGCCTTCAGTTTTCCTATGATCTACAACCATGCTCTGATACCATGTTGAAATTTCTAAGTCTATCCGTTAGAAATTTATTCTGTATTCTTCTAGTTTATTTCTTCTACTTGTTAAATTCGAACAAGTTATTTAAAACATATAAATAACGAAATAAACACAATACAGTCTCAACATCTATAGATCATCAACTGAAAGAAAACAAACACACAAGTGACACCGTTATTTTTGGACAAATGTCCTCAGAAAAACCCAATGCAGGAAAACTAGTGCAACTATTCTGAGGGTTTATTATTATGCAGTATTTCCTTGAGTACAACTAGGTGCCAAACTGGCTCACTCGACAGAAAAAAATAACTGGCAACAATACCTCTCTATTCGGAAACAGGTACTCAGAAAACCTGTCCCACGAAACCCTCTCCAACGACTCCGAAGTACTGCGCTAACCCTTCAGGCTTCTGCATCAGCCCTCTGAGGCACTGCGCAGCCTCTGGGACCCTCTGCGTCACTCTAGTTGTTCTCTGTGTGGATGACGCAATCCCTATGGCCTTTGCGATGTCTCTAATGGGCTTTGCGTGGCCTGCTTTGGCTGCTACTTCTCGCTCTTTGCCTCTGCTCTAGTCTCTTGGCACTGTCTCTGCCTCTCTGTCCAATACTCACTACCCCTCGCTGCTGATCACTGATTCGACTTTGCTTAGCAACCCCACTTTAGCAAATCGAATGACTAATCACTCTAGTGTGTTCTCCAACTGACCCTCAAGCCTCTTCTTATACTTTTCTCATTGGTCCTTCAACGATCGAGATGAAATTTCTAATCAACGGCTAAGATTAGATTTGGCTTGATCCATGAATTTTGGAACCTTCTAACCCAGTTTTATATTAATACCCATTAATATTTTATTTTTCCTAAGTTTAGACTTAGGAACTCCATTAAAAATATCAATTATTTTAATATCTCCCAAACCGGTTAGAATCTGCCCAAACCATTTCTAGGTCTTGGAGATCTCATGTGCTTTAGCCTCTCCACCAATTTTCATGGCTAGAGCACATCCGATGCTACCCCAAATCAACACTAGAGGGGTCTCTTCTTCTTAAATGATTGAGTAAACTTTACTCCAAACCCCATTTTTGGGTTTCTTTGCCCAGCTGCCCTAAAACTTGTCCAGATTTTGGGGTTTTCCCCTTTATCAATGACTATAGCCTATGGGGATCGATAGGCTACTTCATCCCTTGGACAACTAATTTTTAGGGAACATTACACAAAACCACCTGAAATACTGCCATTAATGGCCCAGACTCCCTAAATTGCGCTGGTAATGAACCGACCATTTTATGGTGGAACTGGCCAGTTTATGGCCAAACCGGCCAGTTTATGACTGGTTGGATGCCAAACCAAGGTCTGCAAAGCTATGGACTGGGTTTATTGGCTGGTTTGGTCACTGAGGCTAATGAACTGGCTGGTTTGACCGATTAGTGGTTTGACCCGGCTAGTTTTGAATACTATGATTCTTTCTAGCCATCTGTTGATGCTAATATAGTTGTTTTTTTCCTTTGTTTTCCATCACTTTGTGCACAGCTATGCTGCATTAATATGCACAGGAGCATCAGGCTTGCATGCCTCCCAACGAAACACGATTTTCATCAACGTCTCTGGTCAAAATTTGAATCATATCAGCAAATTAATTCAACTTTTCAAAAATCATAATTACTGTCTATATAGTATAGAATCACCAATGTAGAAAAGTTTTTCGGGATCAAGATGTTAACTGTGAAACAAAAAAAAATATTTTTAGCTGGATGGATTATGAAATGTACTCTTCATGGTAGTTTGTTTAGCTTCTCTGAGTGTTTGTAATTCTTCATTTGTGCATGTTTTGTATTCATAGCTAGTTGAGAAGATAGACTTGAATTAAAAGCTTGAATTTTCTGCACGAGAGCTTGCAAGATGTTGTCCATTAGTGACTGGGAAATTGTCATTGGGCATTTTACCAAGTAATTCCAATGGGACAATTCTTTAGCCTTGCAGCATATACTATTTCTAATGTCTAGAAAATGAGCGAAGATGCAAATGTCAATTGTTTTTATGATGCAACTGTCTAGCAGCATTAATTCGATTCCTGTTTACATTCTCCAGTATAAGTTGACCAGCTATGCATGATACTGCTGTGGAAGAGAGAGTGATAGCTGTTGGAATTCTAAAAATTAATGGTTATCAAGATTCTGATATTAATACGAGTGCATACATTTCTTCTTTTGCAGGATGAATTTGAATCTGTCTGCAAAGAGACTCAGGTATGTCAGTTCTGGCATTTGTGAATCAAGAGGTCAGGCTTAGTGTAATATTTTGCATTATGTAAATTGAAAATTGAGATAAATATCACTCGTAGGATTTTATTTCTCTTACATCATTTGTATCAATTTCTATCTTTCCCATTTATCTTGAGGTAAATAGAAATGCGGTGTGAGAAAATTTATGATTTAAAGTTGACTTTGTATATTGGCAAGAAAACACACTGAAACATCTTTTGGCTAAAATCTGATTCTTGTGACAACTTACTATTATTCTGCTTCAGTCTCTTGGAAATTACATGGCCAAACAGTAAGGTTGCAATAATGATTTCTATTCAACGTTTGGACATAGTAAATCTATCTAGTGCAAGCAAAATCTATCAGATATTATATACTTAAAAGTAAAAGAACCATGCACGGGAATCCTTTTTTTTTTGTTTACCTCTTCATCTTCCTGTTGAAGGTTATTAGTAGAGAGCAAGGAACCATAGATCAGAGTTAGTATATTGAATTCCATCATTATATTTGAATACTAATCCTCAATAGTTATTTTTAGTATTGAGTAGCATCTACCTTCATTGGAAAGGTGTTAGTGTTTTCAAGTGATTTAATTGTCCTTTAACCTATTACAGCAAAATTTTTATAGTTGTTGTACAATGGAAAGCTTATAGGAGCACAACCCTATCTTCTAAGCGATGCACACAATATGAGGAGGTCAGATTCCATAACCTAAAGGAATATCTATAATATTGACCAGGAAGACTAAGCTATGAAGGTAGATATCCCAATGGAGATCACCATTATTTTTTGTGAGGTCCCACCTAAGAGTGTTTTAGGAGCATCATTAATTGTAAGTTCCCATCCATTATTTTTGTTAGGCTTCCCACCCATATTTTTTGTAGGTTCCATTTTCTATCCTTCCTCTTGTAGGATGTTGATATAAATGAAATAAAATAAAAGTAGTGTCTACTCATGACCAATCTGAGGTCAATGAGACTAAAAAGTATGATCGATATGGTAGAGAATTTGAAGGATACTTCTCATGCTTTAGGAGATTAGGCATTATGAATTATGATAGCCTTTTTCACCAACATCTTGTGTATATCGTCTTGCCTTTGGATCTCTTAGATGAGCCTTGAGAGATGGGGAATTTTCTCTTTGTACAAGTGCATTGTTTTGGTGCTAAATCAAAATACTAAGCTGGCTACACTGCTACAGTCTCGACATTGTTTTGTAACTGCTGTCTTTGCTTGTACTATGCTTTTAGCAAATAAAATATGATACACATAAGCATCATAGGGATATTACATTGTAGTATGGTAGCTTGTAATTGCAAGACATATCAGATACCACCACAAGCTAAGAGGACTCACAAAGCATGACATCAAAACCTCCAAAGATGTTTGTACTGGGGTAAGGGAGGATGTTTGTAGAAATTTTCCAACTCATGGTAAACTGATTTCACTTTGTAGTACAATTCCTACAGGAAACTAAAAGACAGAAGAGCTAAGAACTTATCGAAACAGCACATGCTGTAGAAACAATGAACGGAATTAAAAAAAGGACTTTCAAAACCTGTCACCTCCTTTGTTTATTATGAACATGAAAAGAATGTGCTACATGAAAATGCCCCTAAACTGCTAGCTGCTGATTCAAGACTCAATGAATGAATCCGTACCTCTGTGCTCTCTCTTATAGATCCGAGAAGGTGTACTAGGGTTTATTAAAAGGGTTTGCAAGTGACTCAAACTTAGGAATACAATTTTCTTTATCCTAAGTCAAACTCAGAAATAGAATTTATAGTAGTCTGTCTTTATCTGGCCGCACATGCCTCTCAGATTAGCTGGTGGTGGTGGATGCCTTATCTAAGGCTGGCTGGCCTGCATGAGCTCTCTCTTCTATAACTCAAGAGTGATACGCCTCCTTGAGAACTGTGATGTGCCTTCACTTGCTTCTCTATGGCACAATACACTGTTGTTGAACAGCTGGGTAGATCTACTTCTGTAGAAGATTATTGGAGATACTTTCACTAATAATCCTCTTACTGATAATGGTGTTCTCCAACACACCAAGTTGCTATTTGAACATCTTGAATTTCCCTTTTGCAAGTGGCTTAGTTAAGATATCAATGACTTGTCGCTGTGTTGGACATATTGCAGAACAATAGCTCCCTTCTAAACCCTATCCTTGATCTCAGTGTGTTTGGATTGATCATGAATTCCTATATTTAGGGAGTTTGATACAACTTTGATTATCACATTAAATCATAGTAGTGTCCAAAGTCAAAGTCAGATGCCTTCACAACTACCAAACCTGGTTTCCATATATTCCGACTTTGTTGAATTGAGTGCTATAGAATTTTGTTTTTTGTTAAATTGGGAAACCGTACGTGAACTTAAACCAAAACAATGCCTTAAAGTGCTCTTTTTGTTACAAGCACTACTTGCCCAATCAAAATATGAAAAACCTTGCAACATCACCTCCACGTCACTGTTAATTGAAGTTAGAGAAGGAAGGGTTCTGCTAAATTTATAAGTGCACTAAATTTGGAGGAAGAACCCGCATCTGAAGCTAAGGCACAATCTTACTTTATCTTAGTGTTGACTTAGGAAAAATTCTCTAATTTTCCTTAGTTAAAAATAGTAAATCGAACTCAGCATGCATGGAGATTTTATCTCAGTCCGACTTCAATTTAGTGAGGTAGTTTGACTCGAGTTCAAGCGGCCAGTTTGCTTGAGTTCTAGATGTCAGTTAGACTTGAGTTTTGTGAGGCAGTTCGACTTGGGTTTAAGGAGACAATTTGCTTGAGTTGAAGAGCAGTTCAATTCTATATAGAGAAGGGCACAGACTTGGCGAGACATATGATTATGTTCTAGCAAGAATTTGTGTTTTGAGCTCAGGAAAATAGTTCCAGATTAGTGAGTGAGGTTAGGTAGAGTCAGAGCGCATCACTTGAGGAGGCCGAGATAGCTCGTGCAAGGAGGCAATTCAGCCTGCACAATGTTCAAGAGAGAAGCCAGATTGGTCTAGGGTGGGTAGGATATTGTATTGAGGAACAAAGAGTTGAAAGAGATTGTTTCCAATGCTTTGTAATTAGTCACTGAGAATTTTCTGAGCAAATCAATAAAAACACACAAATTAGCAGGTTTTCTCCAGTTGGGGTTTCTAGGGTATATCTGTTGTTTTGTTAATTGTGTGCCTGTGTCTTTGTAAATTTATTTTCCGCTGCAATTTTGTTAGCATACTCAGTATATTTGATCAGTGAATTTCATGGTTCAGTTTCTAGTTTTTGTATGTCATAATACTGTTCAAATTAGTTGCTGGGTATTAGAAAAATATCAATCACCAACATATCTCAGTCCAAAATACACTATGTCCTTCAAGTACCTGAGCACATGTTTTGCAGGAACTCAATGAACCTGCCTATAGCTTGCACTATGTATTGGCTCAACTGTTGATTGCAAAACAAATGTTAGGCCTTGTGTTTACTAAATACATGAGAACAGCTATCAAAGCTGGTTTCCATATATTCTTCCTTTGTTGAATTGAGTGCTATAGAATTTTGTTTTTTGTTAAATCAGGAAACCGTATGTGAGCCTAAACTAAAACAACACCCTAAAATGCTCTTTTTGTTACAAGCACTACTTTCCCAATCAAAATCTGAAAAACCTTGCAGCAATGCCTCCACTTCACCAATATATCTCAGTCCAAAATACACTATGCCCTTCAAGTACCTGAGCAGTTGTTTTATGGGAACTCAATGAACCTGCCTAGTGGTGAAATATGTAAATAGGTTTGGTCTTCATTAGGACATGTAATCATGATTTCATGTATTTAATATAAAGAGAGAAATAAAATTATTATTGTTATTCTTGAGGCTTCATGCTCAAGGTTATTTATAGGTCAAGCACCCATGAGTGCTTCTAGGGCTTGTCATTAAGTCTACAAGTCAATTGAGTCATTGTCATGTATGGAAGACCCTTTTGGGCATGTTACATATTGTAAAGAAAAATTATTTGAGTCAATTTAGAGTCAAAGACCCTTAAGCCCTTGTCAAACAAGCTACAACAAGTCGGCCTACATGGAAGATTAAGTCGGCCTCATGGAGGCAATTCGTACCCCTAGAAAGCCTATATATAAGAAGGAGCTCGACCTCATTTGGACACACAACAAGTGAGTTCGATCTCCTAAAGAAAGAAGTTGGAAAAAGGACAAGGATAAGAAGAAGAAAAGCAAGATCGAAGTTTTGGACCTTTCTCTCTCCCTTATGTTAGGGTTTCTACAGTTATTGGGCAAGACAAAATTCTTAAGCTGCATCGAAGCTATGAAGCTGATAGGTCGAAATTTTGAAGCTGCATCGAAGCTGTGGAGCTGCAAGGTCGAAGCTGTGAAACTACTTCTAGGTCGAAGCTGTGAAGTTGCTTCTAGGTCGAAGATGTGAAGCTGCTTCTAGATCAAAGCTGTCAGGCTGCATCTAGGTCGAAGCTGTGAAGCTGCATCAAGGTCGAAGCTATGAATTTACTAGGTCGAAGTTGCTAAAGCTACTAGGTCGAAGCTATGAATTTACTAGGTCGAAGTTGCTAAAGCTACTAGGTCGAAGTGCAGAAATTGTTGCTGGAGGTTAAAGTTACTGGAAGGTCGAAGTTTGTTGCTGGAAGTTGTGTAAGGAAAGCTCATCCAGAAGGAAGGTTGACTTGGTCTTGGAGGAGTCTTGGTCAAGGGTCATAGGTCTTGGAATTCGTCAATTGAAGTTCTATAAGAAGAGAAGAGTTCTTGCGGGTTTTCCTCTCAGGAGGAGAGGTTTTTCCCCTGGCTGATAACCTATGTCTTGTGTCCTTTTTGTCTCATTGTTCTTTATTGTTTGGTAGTTGTTAGATGATAAGAATACAATAATAATCAAGTTGAAGAAGAAGCTAATTAAGATAAGTAAAAAGATATCACAAACAATTATCAATTTAAGAGAAATCACCTAATCTAGCTGCCCTAGATTTCTCAACATGGTATCAGAGGTAAGGTGAGAAGACAAGGAAAGGCAGCTTGAAGAAGAACCATCAAAAGGAATATCAAGAAGGGTCAAGGCATCAAAGAGGACATTGAACCATCAATAAGATACATAAGGGCCAAGTGATCTAAGAAGCATCACATGGATTGTACAATCTAGAACCAACAACAAGAAGAAGACCTCAAAGACTACATTCAAGAAGGACCCTACCTCCACCCAATCAAAGAAGGACTCTACATTTGAAGCATCTTGGGAAGTCTCCACATTCTAAGGAAGCATGAAGAAGCATTGCTATCATCGTCAAAGACAAGAAGGTGATCTCCCCCACATTGAAGAAAATATTACATCTCATGCACATTTGAAGAAATACATCTGTAGAAAAAGAAGTATTGTCATCTTCAAGGAAGCAAGCATCATCCATCATCATCAAAATCAAGAAGGCATCAAGTTGAAGATATCACCATAAAAAGAGCATCTTCACTTGACAAGTAAGTATCCTTATATCTATGTCTGAATCTACTATCAAAATGACTTCATTTTGCAAGGAGAGCAACAAACTGGTTGGGTCATCAAATTTCCTTGCATGGAAAAAGAGGATAGATTTGATCCTCATAGAAAATGAAGTCATTGGACATGTTAAGGGTTCAATCACTAAACCACCAAAAGAAGAAGCTCAAGCTCTAGCGAAATATATGAAAGGGGAAATAAGGGCTCAAAGAATCCTTATAGAATCAATCAAGGATTCCCTCATCCCTTATGTAGCAAAGTTGGAAGATTCAAAAGAAATCTATGATAAGTTGGTAGAATTGTTCTCCGTAAGCACTACAGGAGAAGTTATATCTTTGAGAATCGAGCTATACAAGATGAAGGTATCAAGGGAAGAAGGGATAGCCTCATATCTTATGAGGGTGTCACAAATATGAGACCAACTGCAAGAGTTGGGGGAAATAATGTCTGACAAAGAGATGACCACCGTGGTGCTCAATGCACTACTTGATGAATGGGGCAACTTTGTATCAAGCATCTATGGAAAGAAGGAAGCCACTCCATTCAGTGAACTCTGGTCATTGTGTAAGATTGAAGAAACTAGGTTGAAGGCAAAAGCAATGTAGGATCAATGAACAAGTTCAAGCATTTGCTGCCATGGCTAGGAGAAAAGGGAAGTTTGGAAATTTGGTCCTCAGAAAAAGAAGATCGATATGTCAAAGATCCAATGCTATGGCTATCAAGAATATGGGCATTTCAAGAGAGATTGTCCGAAACTCAAGAAGGACAACAAGAAGAGAAAAGAAAGAATTGAAGCCCATATTACTAAAGCATTAGAACCTGATGAGAATAAAGCCAAGAAGGGAGGGATAGGTCTTCAGTATTAAGGTCTCTCAAGTACATAGCAAAGAGAAGTAGGAGGTGAAAAGACCTCTACCATGATTAAATGATCATTGTCTGACAAGAAGCATTACAAGTATGACAAGGTGCATCATATTAGAAGTATACGATTGAAGCAATAATGGGCTCTTGTCATCATTATAGAAGCTTTAAAGAATAGCTGAAGTAGAAGTCTACATGGTTGTAGCCATCATTATGATGGAAAGGAAGTAGCTCATGATATCCTCATTGAAAGCATAAGTAGTAATATATATGGTTGGAAGAAAGTCATCTAACATGATAAAAGATATCATCATACATCATCATCATTAGGAAGGAGCTTTTGCATGTTGAGGATGATCAAGATTCTCCATTGGAATTTTAATTAGAAGATTCTTCTCTACTTGGAAGAAGCAATGACTCGCTGACAATCCACCTTGTGTGGGATCCATTGTTTAGAATGATGGGAGGATCAACTTAAATCATATTTCTCATTGCTACCACATATCCCTGGTACCTGCATGGCTTATTATTCTCTGTAAAGATCCCTTTGGTGGGAATGTGTCTCGCTGCATCTTGTAATGTGTCATGAAGCCAAAGTCGCCTCTTCTTGGCAGGAGGATCAAATGGAGGAGGATCCAAGGGGTCCATGGGCTCTATGGGATCATCAACAATGTCTCTCTCGGATTCAGGCACAGACAAACCTTCAAGAATATCCATATCATCACTCTTCTTTTTAGAAGGAGGAGGCGGAGGAAGGCCCCTTGCTTTTCCAAGGGCGACATCTTCATCGAAGGTTACATCCTTGCTAATTTCAACCTTCCTTTGACTAGGAATATATATTCTAAATGCTTTATAATCTTCACAATATCCAATAAACGTATAGTTTCATCTAGTGGCTTCCAACTTATTTCTTTTTGTGCTTTGACACATGGAAATATACGAGGCAACCAAATACACGGAGGTGACCAATGTCGAGCTTGACACTCGTGAATACTTCTTCGGGGGTCTTCTTGTCCAATGGTTGATGAGGCATCCTGTTTTGAACATATACCACTGTATTTGTTGCTTCACCCCAAAGGAACTTTGACAACTTTTGATCATGGAGCATGGCTCTGGCAACTTCTACAATAGATTGGTTCTTTCTATCAGCCACTCCATTTTGTCTGGGATTATAGGGCATAATCGTTTCCTTCTTGATACCTTCTTTCTTGCAAAAGTCTATGAATTCATTTGAAATGTATTCCCCACCATTGTCGGACCTGAAGATCTTAATTTTCTTCCTTGTTTGATTTTCAACCAAAGCCTTGAAGTCCTTGAATATGTCGAAGGCCTCGTCCTTGTGCTTCAAGTAATATATCCATGTCTTTCTTGAGAAATTGTTGATGAAGGTAATATAGTAGAGATGGCCACCAAGTGAATGTACGAGCATCAGACCACACATATCATAATGAATGAGATGAAGGATGTCTTTCGTCTTGTTGTTGCTAAAGGGGAATGGTCCCCTTGTCTTCTTTCCACTGGCTCACCTTAGACATACTCCATCATGTTGAGCTTGAACATTAGGAATCCTAGAGACCAACTTCTTCAGGAGATGGGGCAATATTTGGTGCAACAACTCACTTTGATGATTTGTATCATGGACCATTGCTAGAAGAGGTCTTCCAGTGACTCTTTAGAGTCCTTCAAATCTAGATCCCAATGTGAAAGCATCTCTCAGAGAGGATCCAATAGGCTTGTTGTCGTCCGGATTGTACAGGCACTGTGACAACCGCTCAGGGCGTGGATTGTCACTTTGATCCTCGCCCATTCTGTTCTTGTTGTCTCCAAACAACATGCTATGGGGGGTATTCCCTATGGAATGAGGTGAAGGAAAACAAGTCGGGAACCAACTTGCTTGGGAGATGCGGATGAGTGGCCTAGATATTCAGTCGAATTTTAGAAAGATTTATGATTAGATTAGATTTTTCGGAGTATGAGACCAATGCCTTATGGAGTCACAATTCTTGCTTATTGTAAATTGAAACCAAGTAACCGGATAAACACTTGCTACTTAAATGATTTACTAACCTATATGATGTGCAAATCTTAGGTTTTATGTGTGATGTAATGATCTTGGTTGTTTTTAATTAAATGCTTAGTCTAAATAGAACCTCTAACTGTTTTGAGAAACAATCTTCAGAGTAGGTTGTAAAATGGAAGCCAACAGGAAGCAAGCAATGGCCTGATTAACAATACCTCCCCCTATGTTCCACCCACCCAATGCCTCCGGTGTTGCATAGACTGTGGCTTTGATGATTGCAAGGTCACTGTGTTAACCACTAAGAAGAGTTGAATCCCTCAAGCTAATTGAAAAGGACTTCCCTAGATCTCTATCAACCTAGCTTATGCTAGGAGGTAAATTTTAATGCAATCCAAAACTAGGATGCTTGTGCCTCATCAAAATAGGGTGCCTCATCAAAATATATACGAAAAATTCTTAAAACCCCAGACCCCAATTAGCAAAAATAATTTACAAATTATACAAGGGTTTTAAAATAAATTTTGTGAAATAATTTTTATGGTATTTTTCTTTGATAAATGGCTAAAATTGCTTTGGAAATCCCATGCACACTATAACCTCAGTGAAGATTTAATCCACCATAGAAATGCTTAGGATCCAAAAAAATGAACAAAATGATCCTTGGCCACAGTTTGTGAACTTGGAGACCAAGGACCGAAGTACCTGCAAATGCTATGTATTATCTCAAAATAATCATATATAAGCACAACATAGGAAGCCTGTGGTCGGTACATACCACAAATCAATGAACAAGTACACCACAAGTTGCACCACAAAGTTTTTATTATAGCAGAAAAAATAGTTTCCAACAGGACAATAGTTTACACAAATGCTTCAACAACAATTCACTAGCCAAAAATCAGATGGCTAGAGACTCAACTGACTCTCTAATTTATAGCTAAATCCTCCAAGTGGAAAAATAACGACTATTTTCTTTGATCCTTGTCAAAATAATCTCGGCTGTCAAATAATACTTGATCATTTTTTAATCTTAGCTGTTGAAATAATTATTTTTGAGGAAAAATCGATTTTTTCTTTTTATTGCTTTTTTATTAGCTCAAAATTAATTATTTTGAGCTAATTTCCTAAAAAAATTGACTTTGACTTAACCATCGAGGTCCAAGGGTCCAAATTTTCTTGAAATATACAATATTCCCCTAGTGGAGAACCTTTAAAAATTGATTATTTTTAGACCCACAAATTTTTCCACTTGGAGAATTATTTTTCCTAAGACATTTTAATTGACTCTAATTATTTAATTTTCTGGCTTAGGATTTAATTTTATTTTGCTAGAAAAATTAATTAATTTACACATGAGGGGATCTAATTATCTTTCCACCTTCTAATACATATGTTTTTTTATTTACAACTTGTTGTCGCATAGATTGTTTGGGTAGCGCGACAACACTCAGACCGAGTGCTATCACCCTTATCCCCGATCTCTCCGTTTAAGCCATCTCTCGAGGCTAAGGGGGGTAGACCCTATGGGATAAATGAAGATCAACTGTGGACTAGTTGGGTTGGGAGACACAACAAAGCAATTTAGCACCTGATTGATTTTAGAAATTAATGTACTAGTGCCTTATGGAGTTAATGATTAAATGATTATTTATTAAATGTTGTAGAAATATAAACCATGTAAAACAATCATTTATCATCAAATAACCCAAGCGATGCAAGATGTTCGATAAATGCACAATTCTTTAACAATGTTCCAACAATTAAACTTCAAGAAAAATCAAATGCTTTAAATGATCATAAAATTTAAATGCTGACCAGTTACCACTTTCATATAGCTAACTTTAAATAAACATTTAAGTGCATCTAACTATAGAGAAGTGGAACATAGATACCACAAGAGACACCAAAAAATGAATTTTCAATTTTTAGTTAAGCTTTTCAATTTTTTTTAATTTTTATATATTTTTGTATGTTTTAAATAAAACAAAACTAAACTAAGCAAAAACTAAAGATTAGAATAAACTAACACCTAATCTACATACAAAAATGAAAATTTATAAAATTCAAATCCTAACTAAATAAAACTCTAAATCTAAATCAAATACAAAGTCTAATCTTAACCTAAAACCAAAACAATAATCTTAACTAAAATTTAATTCTAAAATTAAATAAAAGAAAACCTAAAAGAAAAAACTCTTTATACCTTTTTTAATTTTTAATGTTTATGATTTTTTGATTTATTTTTAAAACTAAACTAAACTAAACAAAGATTTAATTTCTAAAACTAAAATCTAAATATACTAACCCTAAGTTTTAACTAAAAGAAATATATACATGAAAGCAAAACTATGCATAACCCTAATTCCTAACATAATCCATATGTAAATAATTGAAGAAATGGAACGCGTTTTATATTTATTTGTTTTTTTCTTTGATTTTTCTCTGCAGGTTGAAGGCGGTAATGGTTGCACGATGGAGCTGGACAGGTTGCTTGACGAGACTAAGGCAGCAAGGGAAGAGAAGACGCAGGTAGAACTGCGTGGATGAGGGAATGAAGAGTTGCGTGCAGGTTTTGATTTAGCTGCAAGTGGAAGGAGCAGCAGGTTGAGGTCTTTAACGCAGGTCAAGGGAGGGAGAGAAATTGCGGATTCGAACAGCGATGATGAAATGAACACTGCGTGAGGGAGAAAGAGCTCAACGGGATGGAGCAAGGGACGGATCTGGCAGCGGTTGTTAGAGAAGAAACGCAAGGAGGAGGGCTGCGTGAGGACGAACGTGGGTAGCCACGTAGGTATGTGAGAGCAAGCAGATAGCAGAATGGAAAGAGAAGAACTACAGGTTTTGAAGGGAGCTTGCTGCGTGGGGAGAATAGCTGAGGCAGAAATGGATGGGGAAAATTTCACATGAAAAAAGAAATACGCAGGTGAAAGGATGGGCGGATCTGCGTGGGTAATAGCAGAGGAAAAGTGACTGCGAATTTGGCTTTGGACAGCAACGTGGGAGCCAAGGGAGTTGCGTGGAGCAAAAGAAATGCATGGAGACTCTTTGCAGGTGTGTGGATGGAGCAGTTGTTTGTGTGGTGGCTGAGGAAGCATGGAAAGAGAGAAATGGCAAAGGGTATGGCAGCAGCGAAAAACTGTGGTCCCTAAAAAAATTTCAAATTTTTTTTGCAACAATAAAACCCCAGGCAACAGTGAAAAATGAAAACGCAGGTAACAGACCCGTAGTCCGAAAACTTGATTGAAATTTTAAACCCTTCCTGCTTTAGATTGCTTGATGGAAAACCCTGAAAATTTTTCAAAATATGTACCTGCAACTTGCAATGGCAAAAGCAGAACACCCAAAAATAAAATGTGCAAGAAACAAAATTAAAAACCCTAAAACCAGCTAAATAATTACAATATTTACAACTCAGAGGCTCTAAATAGCCAGATTTGTTGGTAATCCATAGAAATATTTTCAGAATTTTAGATCTACTATTAGATACTTCAGAAAACCTCTCATGCATTCAAAAGATAAATTCAAATGATAAGCCTGGGATTAAAACTGGCTGGGCTCTTCAGAAAATGCAATCCGGGAGTTGGCTAGTTCAGCCGAGAACTTCCTCGAACGCCCGGTAATCTAAAAAAAGGATTTCCCGCACAACTTTAATCAACCATTAACATAGAGGGAGAAAACAATAGTGAGATTTAGATCAAATGGAGATACCTGCCATTATAGTCAGAAATTAAACTCTCATTCAAACCCCAGAGATCAGACAAGATACCTGTGCCTAAATCAATCTTCATCAAGCTATTATCAATGGTTGAAAATAAAATTATGTAGAAAAATAAAACATCTTACAGCATTTCCAGAAGAGTAACACCAGCAAGATTTCAACCCCAAAGTCTTTCGTTATTGCACAAAAAATGACTACAAGAGAGCTTTCTTTAGCACAAGACTCATAGATCGAATGATCTGAAATGACCCCTGAGACCCTATTTAAAGGAAATTTTTCCAACGGCTAGTTCAAGTGATCCATGTCAAAAATGATCACGACCGTCGATGAGGATCAAAATCTCTTTTAATCTCATCCGTCGAAATTTTAAATGCATTTTAATATATTAAAAAATTAAAATCTTGTATTTATTTCCTCAAAATTCTAACTTTTTATTATTTTATTATTTTATTTTTTTAGTTATTTTTAATTTTTTAATTTTAATTTTTTATTATTTATATCTTTTATTTTTTATTGGACCCTCGAACTTAGCCTTTGGAAAAATCACCTAGGACCTAGGACTTATGAGGGGATAAAACATTTTCTAACCCTCAAGACACTTTACATCATGAATTTTACAATTTTACATCTCAGGGGGGAAAAACCATTTGACATAGACCCCCATAGACCACCCAGTTCTACGACAAATTTAATCTAGCAAATCAAGCAATTTGTAATAACCTAACCAATAACCTAACCAAATAGTTAGAATTATTTCCAAATTACTTTTACATAGACTCGAAGCATACTAGGATTCTCCTAAGATTCTAATGACAAAATCCATTCCGGCTTTGGGGTTAGGCTGAAGGAAAACTCTGCCGATCATGGATCAGTGAGACAAAAAACCTTCCAGAACATAGATTATCACTAGAAAATTAGGTTTGCCTAGGCAGTTTACATACATGACTCAGATCTGCTAAGATTATTTACAATTTACACATGTAGACTGGGTTTACAACATAACATGATTGGGCTGATGATGACAGTCGAATGGCACGGACATGTCGATCCAGCGTTGTCCCTTTTTTGCGAAAAGGGGGTGTACTGCTATGGGTAGTTGACACGTAGTGGTCAACATCTGGCTCTACTTGGGGACACGTTATTGCATTGTAGGAATGTGAGAATCCCGAATTTGCATCCACGCAACACACAATAAAACATAAGTAGTGTCCATCCAAAAATCATCATATAACATTAAGCACATGAAAGATATAAGCTCTTCATTTATTATCTATCTAGTAACAAGAAAAGTAAATCTAATCCTAAAACAGAAATGAAAATGCTGAAAAAACAAGGAGTAGGGTTAGAAATACAGAGGATGCCCCATGGCATCAGATGTGTTCAATATAGTGTATACTGAGCATTTGCCTGCTTTCAGGCAAATCTGTCGGCTACTTCTCGGATGTGCCATGTCCAATTCTGCATACGGTAGGACTTTTCCCTATCCGAAAATCAAGCTGCTTGCGGCCGTCTGATGCATCAAATCTTTTTCTCATTTTCTTTCTCTTGCGTTTTTTTTTTGTGGCAGGCTGTATCACTGATGACGTGGAACTTTTTGCTTCAAAGCTATCAGATGAAGTATGTAAGATATGCGTGACATGTCTTTCTTCATTCTGCATCTGCCCTGTCAAGGATGATGGATCAATCTCACAAGTGCCATGATTTATAACTTGATCTTCTATGACTGGTGGATTAGCCGTGTGAGCATCAACTTGATTATTAATTTCCCTTTTATCTAGGTCACCTTCATTTATCCACTTTTCAATGGAACAAAGGACCTCATAATAAGATGGAGCTTGTTGCAGCAGATAAGGAGGCTCCTGATCTATTGACGTTCCCTGGTTTATTTCATCCTCTGACCGCTGTTGAATTTTGTGAACCTGTATTTTAATGGCATCTATCTGACTAGAGTGTTCAACCTTCATAGCACTGATTTCCCTGGCATGGTCTTCTTCCATAATCAATAACTTATTCTGAAGACATATTTGATTAGCTTCCATACCTCTTATTACTTTATCGTCCTTTTCCTTTATGGTCATCAAGCAATGTTGCATAAAGTTTATCTCTTTCTTAAGATTTACTTGCATGGTAGCTAACTGATTATTATGATCGAATGTCATGATGGTCATTTCTTCATGCATAGTTGACAATTTGTTCTGAATCAAACTTATTTCTTCTTGATAACTTGCTTCCATGGTAGTCACTTGATTTGAATGATTGAATACCATGATCTTCATCTTTTCCTCTAAGCCTGTTAACTTGCTTTGTATAAAATTAATTTCCCTGTCATGATTAGCTTTCATGGTCTCAATTTCCTTAGCATGCTGACTTTGCATGTCAGTTACGTGATCAGAGTGTTTAATTTTCATGATCTCCATCTCCTTATTACGTTTTTCCAGGTGGGTGCATAAAGTTCTCACATCATTGGCGTAATTAGTTTGATTGATCTCCATATTTTTTACCAGCCGCATTAGTTCTTCTATAATTTGCTTCTGATTTTCCTTTTCATTGATTTCACAATTTGTCCCTGCTTTTCCACTATCCTGGATTTGATCTGCAATGGTACAGGTGGATGGCACATTCTGATATGAAGAATTGTCTTGAAATCTTTCATCGACAACTGGACCTTTCATAAGATTACTTTCATTCTGTTGCACAATTTTAGGGGCACAAGGCGAGCTATTTGGATAACCATATTTATTTTTAAAAGCATTGACAATGTCTTGTAAAGAAGTGAAAGAATCTTCAGGACAATTATTAAACCAATTCAAAGCATCACCCTCTAAAGAAAGGACAAAAAGACGCATTTTGACATCTTCATGATTATACTGAGGGGGTCTACAATATATGATCATTATACGAGTAAACCTGCCTAGATGCTTTCTAACAGCGACTGAATCACCACCCGAGAACAAAGGTAATTTAGAAATGGCCACTTCTGGAAAATCATGGAGAACATCAGCAAAATGACATGGGCTAAACGAATAATCCATGATGAATAGCAAGGGACCAAATGGATGATAGAGAGAGATCCTGGTTCAAGAAAATCAAGAGATGAAAGAAGTGGAGTCCCCACTTGAACAATGAATTTAATTCTAGGATCCAAAAAGCAACCAACAAGCAGATATGAGGGAGACTTCTTGTCTGGGAAAAAATAAATGAAAAGAAATGGCGTTGCCACCCAAACAAGAAACGAATTGAAGAGTAGTCGTTGATACGACGAAAGTAAGGTGATGAAAAATCCAAGTGATGCCAAAAAATGTTGACTCTGCCAGCTCAAATGAGAGATGAGAAAGATGAAAGAATGATGAATGTCGAATAAACCAAGGACAGAAAAAACTCCTTACCTGGCAACAGCGCCAAAAAATGTTACCATTGCCGGCTGAAATGAACAGATGAGAATGATGAGGAAATGATGAGAAATGAGAAGATGAATGAGGAAATGTCGTTGAAATGCCGAAAATAATACGTCCCCGGCAGCGGCGCCAAAAAATGTTGTCGCACAGATTGTCTGGGCAGTGCGACAATGCTCACACCGGGGGCTGTCACCCTGATCCCCGATCTCTTCGTTTAAGCCGTCTCCCGAGGCTAAGGGGGGTAGATTCTATGGGATAAAGGAAGACCAACTGTGGACCAGTTAGTTTGGGAGACACAAGGCAATTTAGCACCTGATTGATTTTAGAAATTAATGTACCAGTGCCTTATGGAGTTAATGATTAAATGATTATTTATTAAATGTTGCAGAAATATAAACCATGTAAAACAATCATTTATCATCAAATAACCCAAGCGATGCAAGATGTTCGATAAATGCACAATGCTTTAACAATGTTCCAACAATTAAACTTCAAGAAAAATCAAATGCTTTAAATGATCATAAAATTTAAATGCTGACCAGTTACCACTTTCATATAGCTAACTTTAAATAAACATTTAAGTGCATTTAACTATAGAGAAGTGGAACATAGATACCACAGGAGACACCAAAAAATGAATTTTCAATTTTTAGTTAAGCTTTTCAAAATTTTTTAATTTTTTATTTTTTAAATAAAACAAAACTAAACTAAGCAAAAACTAAAGATCAGAATAAACTAACACCTAATCTACATAAAAAAATGAAAATTTGTAAAATTCAAAACCTAACTAAATAAAACTCTAAATCTAAATTAAATACAAAGTCTAATCCTAACCTAAAACCAAAACAATAATCTTAACTAAAATTTAATTCTAAAATTAAATAAAAGAAAACCTAAAAGAAAAAACTCTTTATACCTTTTTTAATTTTTATGATTTATTTATTTATTTTAAACCTAAACTAAACTAAACAAAGATTTAATTTCTAAACCTAAAATCTAAATATACTAACCCTAAGTTTTAACCAAAAGAAATATATACATGAAAGCAAAACTACGTATAACCCTAATTCCTAACATAATCCATACGTAAATAATTGAAGAAATGGAATGCGTTTTATATTTTTTTCTTTGATTTTTCCTTGTAGGTTGAAGGTAGTAATGGCTGCACGATGGAGCTGGATGTGTTGCGTGATGAGACTAAGGCAACGAGGGAAGAGAAGACGCAAGTAGAACTGCGTGAATGAGGGAATGGAAGAGCTGCGTGCAGGTTTCGATTTAGCTGCAAGTGGAAGGAGCAGTGGGTTGAGGTCTTTAATGCAGGTCAAGGAGGGGAGAGAAATTGCGGATGAGTAGCAATGATGAAATGAACACTGCGTGAGGGAGAAAGAGCTCAACGGAATGGAGCAAGGGACGGATCTGGCAGCGGCTGTTAGAGAAGAAACGCAAGGATGAGGGTTGCGTGAGGATGTATGTGGGTAGCTGCGTAGGTATGTGAGAGCAAGTAGATAGCAACGTGGAAAGAGAAGAACTGCAGGTTTTGAAGGGAGCTTGCTGCGTGGGGAGAATAGCTGAGGCAGAAATGGATGGGGAAAATTTCTTGTGAAAAAAGAAATATGCAGGTGAAAGGATGGGCGGATCCGCGTGGGTAATAGCAGAGGAAAAGTGACTGCGAATTTGGCTTTGGATAGCAGCGTGGGAGCCAAGGGAGCTGCGTGGGGCAGAAGAAATGCGTGGAGACTCTTTGCAGGTGTGTGGATGGAGCAGTTGTTTGTGTGGTGGCTGAGGATGCATGGAAAGAGAGAAATGGCAGAGGGTATGGCAGCAGCGAAAAACTGTGGCCCCTAAAAAAATTTCAATTTTTTTTTTTTTTTTTTTTCTTCTGCAGCAATAAAACCCCAGGCAACAGTGAAAAATGAAAACGCAGGTAACAGACCCGTAGTCCAGAAACTTGATTGAAATTTTAAACCCTTCCTGCTTCAGATTGCCTGATGGAAAACCCTGAAAATTTTTCAAAATCTGTACCTGCAACCTGCAATGGCAAAAACAGAACACCCAAAAATAAAATGTGCAAGAAACAAAATTAAAAACCCTAAAACCAGCTAAATAATTACAATATTTACAGCTCAGAGGCTCTAAATAGCCAGATTTGTCGGTAATCCATCGAAATATTTTTAGAATTTTAGATCTACTATGAGATACTTTAGAAAACCTCTCATGCATTCAAAAGATAAAGTCAAATGATAAGCCCGGGATCAAATTTGGCTGGGCTCTTTAGAAAATACAATTCGGGAGTTGGCTGGTTCAGCCGAGAACTTCCCTGAACGCCCGGTAATCTAAAAAGAGGATTTCTTGCAGAACTTAAATCAACCATTAACACGGAGGGAGAAAACAATAGTGAAATTTATATCAAATGGAAATACCTGCCATTATATTCAGAAATTAAACTATCATTCAAACCCCAGAGATCAGACAAGATACCTGTGCCTAAATCAATCTTCATCAAGCTATTATCAATGGCTGAAAATAAAATTATGCAGAAAAATAAAACATCTTACAACATTTCTAGAAGAGTAACACCAGCGGGATTTTCAACTCCAAAGTCTTTCTTTATTGCAAAAAAAATGACTACAAGAGAGCTTTCTTTAGCACAAGACTCATAGATCGAATGATCTGAAATGACCCCTAACACCCTATTTAAAGGAAAATTTTCCAATGGCTAGTTCGAGTGATCCATGTCAAAAATGATCACGATCGTCGATGAGGATCAAAATCTCTTTTAATCTCATCTGTCGAAATTTTAAATGCATTTTAATATATTAAAAAATTAAAATCTTGCATTTATTTCCTTAAAATTTCGACTTATTATTATTTTATTATTTTATTTTATTTTTTTAGTTATTTTTAATTTTTTATTATTTATATCTTTTATTTTTTATTGGACCCTCGAACTTAGCCTTTGGAAAAACCACCTAGGACCTAGGACTTATGAGGGGATAAAACATTTTCTAACCCTCAAGACACTTTACATCATGACTTTTACAATTTTACATCTCAGGGGGGAAAACCCATTTGACATAGACCCCCATAGACCACCTAGTTCTGCGACAAATTTAATCTAGCAGATCAAGCAATTTGTAATAACCTAACCAAATAGTTAGAATTATTTCCAAATTACTTTTATATAGACTCGAAGCATACTAGGATTTCCCTAAGATTTTAATGACAAAATTCATTCCGGCTTTGGGGTCAGGCTGAAGGAAAACTTTGCCGATCATGGATCGGTGAGACAAAAAACCTTCTGGAATGTAGATTATCACTAGAAAATTAGGTTTGCCTAGGCAGTTTACATACATGACTCAGATCTGCTAAGATTATTTACAATTTACACATGCAGACTGGGTTTACAACATAACATGATCGGGCTGATGATGACAGTCGAATGGCACGGACATGTCGATCTAGCGCGGTCTCTTTTTTGCGAAAAAGGGGTTGTACTGCTATGGATAGTTGACACGTAGTGGTCAACACAACCCTTAAAGGGGGAATACACATTTGGTTACTCTCAAGACACATACCCCATCTGCGACACAAATATGATCTAGTAGACCAAGTGATTTGTAATAAAATAATTTAGCCAAATATCTTAAATTATTCCCAAATCACTTTTACATCAGACTCGACTAAAACACTAGGACTTACCTAAGACTTTGACGAAGAATTCCACCCTAGCTTTGGGGTGAGGTTGGAGGGAAAAACTCTGCCGACCATCTGTGTTTAGAAACACACGAGTTAGTGAGACAAAAAACCTCCTAGGGTGAAACTTCTCGCCAAAATAATAGGCTTTCCCAGGCTGTTACATACTTTTATGGTCTTACTAGCATCATTTACATTACATAACTTGCAGAATGGGTTTACAAATGACATGTAGACTGCTGATAGATGATCTGATCCTTTGAAAAATTTGGTCCTTCAGCTTCCTTGGAACTTTGACAAATTTAGTGCAACAAGGCCAAGCAAGTACTTTTCGTTTGATGAAAGCAACCCTCATTCCTTTGTCTTCCAAAATAGATATAGATACCAAATTCTTTTTCAATTGCGACACATACATCACATCATGAAGCAAAACAGATTCCCCGGAGTCCAAGTGAAATTTAACAGACCCAAAGCCTTTAATGGGATGAGTGGAGATATCTCCAAGAATAATCTTCAAACTTGACTCCATCTCTACTAAATTAGAGAGAACTTCCTTATAACTAGAGAAATGATGAGAGGCCCCACTTTTGAGTTGCCTTTTTGCCCAGATTTTTACAATTTTTATCAAATAATTCTATGCTTGTGACTAGTGTTTTTAATCATTATTATCTTATTAAGCTGATAGTTAGAGGCATTTAGAGACAATATCTATGAAATTAATAAATTCTTCTTGAAGGATGTTTTGTGCGCAAATTTCATTAATAATATGTCTTCTTGGTGGCAGATGAATAAGTCTAGCACCAACAGTGCATAAATGCTTCTTAAAATGCATTTGAGTACGGAATGAGATTACTATAGGTGAAAATATGAATTTTGTCATCAAATGGTGAAGAATATCGAAATTATGACACGCGGGCTTTGTTCAGAGCGCCCTCATTCAGATAACCCAGAAAGGGTTTGGCAAAATTCGATATTATGAGGAAGCTATGGTCATGGGAATATTACAACACAAGTTAAGTACATAATCCGGGTATTTTGCTGTGCATTGAAAATTTCGGTGTTCATAGAAATATCGGTGTTTATATTTCAAAGGTTAGATCTCTAATGCTGGATGTAAAGGTTTGGGAGCCTTCGGTTATTAATTTGTTCTAGTCTCTTGGTAATATGTATGCAAATTCAATATGGGAGGAGCTTTTATAAATTGGGCAGGATAATGTTGATTGCAATAGCAGATCAAATTGCCATGAACATAAGGCATATTGCATATCCATCAACAAACCAAGTGCGAGGGATGCTCTTTCAACTAAGGTGAAGTTTATCCACTTAAAGTATGTTGAAAAGCGGTTAATATCAGAGGAAAAATTTGATGTGGAGTTACCACCATTGGAATATCGTATGATGGCAACATATTCCCAGATGGTCTGGTTAAAAATCAATGTCTTTAGAAAAATATTATTACTCCAAGAACATTGGAAATCGATTTGTGGTTTGGTCGTGTTTTTGTTGGGAGAGTTGCAACAGGTATATGGGTCCCAACTATGTGCCAGACTAGAACAACAATTTTTCGAAGGATTGTGATAAGGATGACGGTGGACTCGAAGCTCAGCAGCTGTGCGTTGCCTCTGCTAGCAATTCGATGGGGTCAAATTACTTCCAAAAGCCAGATTTGCACCAATTCAAACCCAATTTGAAATAAATATTCTCGATGTAATCTTAATCAATTTGTATTAATTCTAAATTTATACACCATGTAACAATCAATCCGGTTAATTAGGGGCAACACTGTTGCTATATGATAGAGATTGTTGTTCACGCATAGAGGTAGGCAGAGGACGGGATCGCACAGGAAATCAAACTTGTACATTGTATTATTTGCAGAGTCTGGATTTTAATTGTGCCATGTGAGGAATATGCCTAGTGGAATGATCCTTGGAGGAGACCACTGGAGCCCAACATTTAATTATTTAGCATTCATGTAATTTGGTTTCAGTAGCAATATGATTTTGCAATTAATTTATATTTTCTAGGCTAATTCGAATTTTTGAGATGGGTTGTTTATTTGATTCTTACAGTGAGATCGAGCTAGTTTTTCGGGTCCATCAGCCAGTTCGTTAGCTAAATTACTTAGGATTTATTCATTTCACTGCATTTTATTTCCTGTTGGTGTGATTTATTTTACTGCATTTGATTTCATGCGTGAGTGATTTAAATTCTGATTCCACAATTTTGTTTTTTTAGATCTCCTTTATGTTTTGATATTTAATTATGCAGGTTTGATTCATGAATTCAATGATGTCGTTATTCTAGAATTTATTTCTGAGTATATTTAGTTAGCAAACATTTCTTTTATTTGTGTTCCTCATTTCCACTATTTGCTGCGTTCAATTCATTATCTAACGAAATAGATTTTCAATTGCAAGGATTTATAATGGAGATAATAATTATGATATGATCGTTGGAAACTTTGATTTAATTAATTAATATTATGTGGGCATTCAAAAGCATTTTTAATCCTAGGATTTTAAATATTCATCATTGTAATTTAATGCCATAATTAACATGAGGAGACTTTCAGTTCAAGTTCCTGAATTGTCCAGCAAAACTCTTTGAAGATATCTCTGATCAACAAACTTAAATTTCTTAAATTGAACACTGCAATTCCTTTCTAGTAGCAAGAAGCATTTAATGATTTTTCTTAAGTACAGAATTTAAAATAGTTTGAAATTGAATTTATTTCATGCTTTCATATTTGTAGCATAGCTGTAGTTTTTTTAAGAAGCTTTGCATTCTTTATTTGTTGCAGTGTGTTTACTTTGGAATTCCTTTTCTTGAATGGTTTCCTTTTCAAATTGTGTCTAGGATTTTGATCCCTAAGGTCGTATTCTGGCATATATTGTGCTACGTCTCTAAGTCTTACGGTCCAGTTTGAGAATTTAAGTGTGGGTGTAAATCTAGCATTTATACCTCCCAACATTTTGGCACTGTTGTTGGGTAGGCGTTGTAGGATAAGGCCTCACGATTTGTTATACTTTATCCTTTCTTTCGTAACTGAATTTTTAGATTAACGTGATTCCTCTTGCTTGTTGAATCATACTGGACGATATTGCCAGAAAGCTCACAAGCCAGGTTTTCTTTTCTGCAAATGAGTTATTTTCTTTACTGCAAATGAGTGATTTTCTTTACTGCAAGTGTGGTTGTTTTCTTTACTGCAATTGAGATTTGTTGATTTATTTTTTTCCTTTTACCATTGCAGGGCAACTAAAGGGTGGAGATGATGGTAAGACGTGAGTGAAGAGCCACACATCCGCTTTTGTTTGGGTCACTCCAAAGTTTGGTTGCTTGAATAAACGAAGATTTCAAGTTTGGTGCTAATCAGATTTTCGAGCTAGCAAGAAAATGTCAGGAAGTGTGATGTTATTCCAAGAATTATCTCAAATTCTAGCAGAAGCTAGGGTCTCTGCTTCACAGAAAGATCACATTTTGGCATCAATCAGAGAAAGGTCTATTCCTCTGGAAGAGAAGATTCATGAGGATCCGGAAGATCTTCCTAAGGAGACTGAGAAGTTGTGGATCATGCACGATGGGGAGAAACCATTAGAAGTAGAACATCTATCTGATCCGGCCCGCATTTTAGAGGATACACAAGGAAATGTGGAGGATTTGCACGATGCGCTGGATGTTGCCCATGAATCAAGTAACCAAGAGTATATGGATCCCATAGAATCTTGGTTCCAAATGACTGTCAGTATCCACTCCTCCTTTATCATTCGACAATTTGTAGCATCACATCAGTTAGTGCAGCTGGTACCTCATGTTCTCATATATACTTTTCAAATTTGAACATGAGTATAATCGTGCTTCTGTTGCGCACATGGATGCATTGGAAGTACTCCTATACTTAAAAAGGAGTCTTCTGTTTTTTTTAAGGTAGAGTAGGGTACGAGAATAAATGAATAAAGTTGTTATAATAACGCTATTAGGGTTTTGATTTTCAAAGTATAGCCACTGAAACTGCTTTTGATCCACATTAGTTGTTGACACACTTCTGTGACAAATCTTGTTGAGTATGATTCACTCTAACACCTCATGATTCTGCAAAAGTAACCATGATTAATCACTTTAATGAGTTGTCGTTTGAGATATATATTTTTAGTTTCCCTTAGAAGGTACTATTGGAGAGCCCCCTATGGCGGGCCACTCTTGTGAAAGATCATAATACTCTGTTCATTAGAACATTAGCATTATTAACTCAAAGAATCCTTTAGTCATTATCTAGGATATTTTTAATAAGTCTTTAGGGTAGAGGAACTAGCCAACAATGATTAGTCATTAAAAAATTTTCATGCCATCCTGTACTTTTAAGGAGTAGATCTGTCTCCCCACTTATTTAGTAACCTTTAAAAGTTAATCATAAGAGTTTATAAACGATTTAGGGAAGGATAGGAGGTCTTGTGATGAGCCGACCTACCACGATCATAAGACCTAACATGCATGACATTACTGTTGCTGGTCACCAAGCCAGAGTAATGGCTTTCAGCTGAAAAGCTGGAAGACATGAGGTCTCATCACGAGGCGACTTGTTCATCCATGTTACATTTTGTGAGTGGCACTGCCATCAACTGGTTACCAAGCCAAGATAGTAGACTTTATCTAAAAGTCAAATAATCTAACTCTGAATCTATATCTAGTAAGTGGGACACAAACATTTCACTGGGTTAAAAGACATCCCTGCCAAGGTTATGGACACCTACAGGGAGCAGGGCCATGTTTGTGGTGTCTGTGGTATTAAAGTTGATCATATACTATGATTTGCTTGGTTATCCTTCTCTTTCCCCGAAACTCTTCATTTTAATTCTTGGATAATGGTTTTAAGACGATTTGGATATGATGCTTTGAGTTCTATCTTTCAAAAATCAAGAATCTTTGATGAAGTGGTACCCTTAGTGAAGGTAATTCTTTGTACTAAATTAAGAAGAAACTTCGTTTTGAATTCAGATGACAACGAAATTTAAGTGTTCAATAAAGAGGTTGCTGATTGATCTAGGAAAGTGTCATATTGCTTTTCCTTTTCTGGTATCATAACTTTAATTCTTATGGTATTTGAAGTGATGAAATACTCAATCATGTTTACTCACAAAGTGTTGATTGGCAGCAATGTGTATTGATTGTAGTTACCTCTAAATACATGATACATGACTTGGGTACAAGATTGTTATAATAGGCGCAGAAATCTTGTGGTAGTCTTCTTGAAATTGCACCTTTTTAGCAAAAACTTGATGTTTATCATAAGAGTTTGGGCATAAACAAAATAGGTAGCTCATTGGGAACAAGACAACAGGTATGTCCAATACTCTTTTCTCCATAATGTCTACTTTCTGTACCTGATCTTGTTACATTCCTACAATCGATACTTTCATTAGAGCTGTAACATGGTTTCAGCCGGTATTGTAATAGTCATGTTGCAGGGTAATGAATGCTTTAAAATACTAGGCATCTTCATCCTTGCTGAAATTTTTGCTGATATTTATCGGAAGCATAGTTTGATCTTCAAACATTCCCCTACATTCTTTCATAGTTTTATAGTCTAAAGGTTTGGCTTGCAGGAGGACGTGCAAGAAGATCAGCGTGGGGGATGTTGAGCTGCCTTTTTGCCCAGATTTTTACAATTTTTATCAAATAATTCTATGCTTGTGACTAGTGTTTTTAATCATTATTATCTTATTAAGCTAATAGTTAGAGGCATTTATAGACAATATCTATTAAATTAATAAATTCTTCTTGAAGGATGTTTTGTCCGTAAATTTCATTAATAATATGTCTTCTTGGTGGCAGATGAATAAGTCTAGCACTAGTAGTGCAAAGATGCTTCTTAAAATGCATTTGAGTACGAAATGAGATTACTATAGGTGAAAATATGAATTTTCTGATCAAATGGTGAAAACCTAGAAATGATTTAGCAAAATTCGACATTATGAGGAAGCTATGGTCATGGGAATATTACAACACAAGTTAAGTACAAAATCCGGGTATTTTGCTGTGCATTGAATGTTTCGGTGTTCATAGAAATATCGATGTTTATATTTCAAAGGTTAGATCTCTAATGTTGGATGTAAAGGTTTGGGAGCCTTCGGTTATTAATTTATTCCAGTCTCTTGGTAATATGTATGCAAATTCAATATGGGAGGAGCTTTTATAAATTGGGCAGGATAACGTTGATTGCAATAGCAGATAAGATTGCCATGAACGTAAGGCATATTGCATATCCATCAACAAACCAAGTGCAAGGGATGCTCTTTCAACTAAGGTGAAGTTTATCCACTTAAAGTATGCTAAAAAGCGGTTAACATCAGAGGAAGAATTTGATGTGGAGTTACCACTGTTGGAATATCGTATGAGGGCAACATATTCCCAGATGGTCTGGTTAAAAATTAATGTCTTCAGAAAAATATTGTTACTCCAACAGCATTGGCAATCGATTTGCGGTTTGGTCGTGTTTTTGCTAGGAGAGTTGCAACAGGTATATGGGTCAGAACTATGTGCCAGGCTAGAAGAATGATTTTTGAAAGGATTGGGATAAGGATGATGGCGTACTCAAAGCTCGGTAGCTGTGCGTTGCCTCTGCTAGCAATTCGATGGGGTCAAATTACTTCCAGAAGCCAAATTTGCAGCAACTCAAACCCAATTTGAAATAAATCTTCTCGATGTAATCTTAACCAATTTGTATTAATTCTAAATTTATACACCATGTAATAATCAATCCGGTTAATTAGGGGCAGCATTGCTGCTATATAATAGAGATTGTTGTTCACGCATAGAGGTAGGCGGAGGACGGGATCGCACAGGAAATCAAACCTGTACATTGTATTATTTGCAGAGTCTGGATTTCAATTGCGCCATGTGAGGAATCTAAGCCCAATGGAATGATCCTTGGAGGAGACCACTAGAGCCCAGCGTTTAATTATTTAGCATTCATGTAATTTGGTTTCAGTAGCAATATGATTTTGCAATTAATTTATATTTTCTAGGCTAATTCAAATTTCTGAGATGGGTTGTTGATTTGATTTTTACAGTGAGATCGAGCTAGTTGTTCGGGCCCATCAGCCAGTTCGTTAGCTAAATTACTTAGGATTTATTCATTTCACTGCATTTTATTTCCTGTTGGTGTGATTTATTTTACTGCATTTGATTTCATGCATGAGTGATTTAAATTCTGATTCCACAATTTCATTTTTTAGATCTCCTTTATGTTTTGATATTTAATTATGCAGGTTTGATTCATGAATTCGGTGATGTCGTTATTCTAGAATTTATTTCTGAGTATATTTAGTTAGCAAACATTTCTTTTATTTGTGTTCCTCATTTCCACTATTTGCTGTGTTCAATTCATTATCTAACGAAATAGATTTTCAATTGCAAGGATTTATAATGGAGATAATAATTATGATATGATTGTTGGAAACTCTGATTTAATTAATTAATATTATGTGGGCATTCAGAAGCATTTTTAATCCTAGGATTTTAAATATTCATTATTATAATTTAATGCCAGAAATAACATGAGGAGACTTTCAGTTCAAGTTCTTGAATTGTCCAACAAAACTCTTTGAAGATATCTCCAATCAACAAACTTAAATTTCTTAAATTGAACACTGCAATTCCTTTCTAGTAGCAAGAAGCATTTAATGATTTTTCTTAAGTACATATTTTAAAATAGTTTGAAATTGAATTTGTTTCATGCTTTCATATTTGTAGTGTAGCTATAGTTTTTTTAAGAAGCTTTGCATTCTTTATTTGTTGCAGTGTGTTTACTTTGGAATTCCTTTTCTTGAATGATTTCCTTTTCAAATTGTTTTTAGGATTTTGATCCCTGAGGTCGTATTCTGGCATATATTGTGCTACGTCTCTAAGTCTTACGACCCCGGATTGACAATTTAAATGTGGGTGTAAATCTAGCATTTATACCTCCCAACAACCACTATCAATCAATCAACTATCCCAAGTATCCAAAGGAGAGGAACTAGAAAGTGCAGAAATAAGGATATATTCAGATTGATTAGTAGCATTACTTTCATACGTAGAATTTCTTGACCTCTTTTGTGGACAATAACCTTCTTCATGATCATCACGAGAGTCTCTTCTTCTTCTATCATTCCTTTTCTATCTCTTCTATCATATGACCTGTTATTGTTGTAGCCACAGTGATTGTTGTAGGACTTTGAAGTGTTTCTTCTTGGAGCATCTCGAACATAGTGACCTTTTCGATGACAATTGTAGCATTCAACATCTCTATCTCATCTTCTTGAGTCCTTGGAGTCTCGGTTGGCTTGAGGAGGTCTTCTTACATTAGATGGATTTCCCTTTCCTTTCTTCTTGTTCTTCTTCTTCCCTTGAGCAACGAAGGTAGTAGGCTCTCCTTCATTTGGCCTTTGAATTCTCCCCCTAGATATCATCATTCTTTCCTCTTGATTGCATAGAGCAAGTAGCTCATCAAAAGTAGGGATCCTTTCTCTATTGTTGATAGAAGTAATGAACATGTCCCATGATGAAGGAAGACCACTAAGGGCAGTCATCACCAATTACTTGTCAGGTACAATGTCTGGAGCAGTCCATAGTTGATCCCTAATTTCAGTGATTCTCATGAAGAATGATTGTATAGTCTCTCCTTTGTGCATCTTAGATTCCTTGAGTTGATTTTTCAAATCCATAATGTGGCTCAAATTGTTCACTTCATACATGCCAACAATCTTATCGTACATCTCTTTGGAAGTCTTCAAAGATGAAATATAAACAAGTAGATGATCTCTTAAAGAATCAATAATGATCTTCTTAGCTTTAATCTCACCTTTCTTGTACTTGGATTTGGCAGCTTGGGGAGCATTTTTTGGTGGTGGTGAAATCTTTCCTTCCACATATTCCAAGACATCATACTCATCTAAGGTAACATTGATCTTGGTCTTCCAAGCTGCAAAGGTAGATGCATCAACTAGCTTTTCATTATCCTTGAAGTATGAGGTAGACATTTTTTACCAGACCAAAAATCAACTGCTAGAAGATGGATGCTCTTGCTCTATGTCTCTTGGGCTTGTCTTCACCTCAACTTTGATACCATGTTAATTTTTCATCAAGAATTGTTCTATGCTGCAACTATCACTTCAATAATTTCCAATAGCATCCAATTTACAATTTCCACTTCTTCAATTAACCAATAACAATAGAGCAATAGTAGATAGAGCAATTATACAAGTGCACAATGAAAGACAACCAAGAGACGAGACACAATATTTGGTCAATGACCAGGGAAAAACTCCACAAGGGGGAAAACCCTTTGCAATTCTTCTTCTATTAGATTGTCTTCAAATGTTCAGCAAAAAGAGTACATCATCCAAGAGTCAACGTCAAGCTTTGACTATCCAATATCCAAAAACGAATATTCAATATCCAACCAAGTCAATATGCCATGCAATTTTATCCAAAAGAGAGACAAGAGAGAGAGAGAGTCAACAAAAGTCAACTCTTGTGCAAATTTGTCCAAGTCAACAACAACAATGTGTGCCCTAACTAGTCAACAAAATAGTCCTACAAGCTCAGTCAAAGGTCAATGAATTCGGCCTTCTTTGCTGGTCAACCAGAAGTCAAAACAATCCAAATCTGAACGGTCAAACTTGGTCAAAACAATGATGTAGCTTGCAGTCAAAGTTTGCAATAGGTTTGTGGTCAAAGTGCCCAGACTTCCTCTGTGTTTGTGCCAAAAAGTGCGGCCTACCCAATAAAAAATATGCCCAAAAGATCGAACCAAAATTCACCTTATAAAGTCAAAGTCAACATTGGTCAAAGTTGCAGTTAGCTTCAAATTTCGGCCACCTGTGATTTTCGTCCTTTTTCTCCTTCACACGTGTGAAAGATGCCCTGCAATTTCAGATAGGTCGAACCCAAGAAGAGAGAGAAGATGTGTGATGATTAATGTGATGCCAAATGAGGAAGATTCAACTTGTATTTATATGTGTTGGAGGGGTGCTCATTTTGCTTCTAGGCTGACCTGAACAAATGTGCCAATGTGGATTTTCCATCAAAAATATATTTTTCCTTGTCCAAATTGAGTGCTTCAAAAGTCAATTTTGGTCCTTTCGGAAAGAAGAATTTAGTCCAATGGTTGGAATTTGTCACTGAGCTGCCAAATTAACACTAGAGCCCTGGCAACCTTCACAATGTACCTACAACCCTCATTAGGAGGTCACAGAAGAAACAATTATAACCCAACAAAAAGAAGCAAAAATGAGAGGTTAAATAATAGTAAAACAATAATAATCAAGGAAGAGAGATATAAAGTTACTTATCTTTTGAGGATTGTAGGGAATTTTCAACTCCCTCTTGATCCTAGCTTTCTTGCAGAAATGAAATCCATCTGCAAACTCATCATCCTCATCCTTATCATCAACATGTTGCTTTCCTTTCCTTCCTTGCATGAGCTAGGGTTTCTTCTTTCAACGAAAACATTGATCTAGGTCTAGCTCTAGGGTTTTATCCACAAACCCTAAGGCTTTCTTATCCAAGCCTTCTAATCTGCTAGGATTTAGAAACCGTAGGACTTCATACAAACTTTGTCATGTGCTAATTGGAATTTGTTGCTTTATAGGTGAAGAACCCTTTCTCCTTTGGTCCAAGCAATGGCACCCTAGCACTAACAACATATCTCATCCAATAGAATCATAACCTCCACAGTACAATACTAGCAACATATGCAAGGCATCTTTTGCATACTTGACAAGGGCCTTTGTAATAGTCATATTCATCCACAAATAAACACATGTTCTCGTTAACATTCATATTGCTGTTGTGGGCATCAATTGCTGGTTCTCAAACCATACTGAAATCTGACAGAGATTTGATGCCACACTTCAATCTTGACCACTTATAGCCTTGGCATAACTTCAAGAATACAACCTGGTCAAGTTAATCATAAGACTTTTGGCCACTGATTCTTCCTTGCAAGAAGGTAGTATTGATAGCCCTGCATACTTCGCTTTCTAGAGTTTTGTTCAGTTCTATTCTATCACATTATCAATCAATCAAGGATGTTCCAATTCAGTCAGACTATCAATATCATTTCAAGGAAATGTATCAAGATCAATGATAGTCTATGTAAGGCTTGTACTTTGCTTCTCTTTACTTCCTTATTTTCCTTGCTGTCCATCTAACAGTGTTTTTCTGCTTCAGATAATCTTGGGCCAACTCCCTCTATTCCTGAGATCCACTGCCTTGAAATTCTTAACTACTATACTGAGACCCCAACTGCGGATTTTTACTGGCAGTCTTGGCCAGGACTCTTCTTGGCTACGGTTAAGTTTGTGCCAATGACCAATGAATTCTATTGAGTCTGCTACAACACATCCAATGACATACATGGACTTTTGTGTGATACCACAAATGGGATAGGACATCATTTGAATCAATAACTGATTTTTTTCAACTTAGTTTTTGCTTGCATAGTTGTACAACATAGTATCATATTGCCCAAATAATAATATGATGACCAATGTGGAATGGTCAAGTTGTTCATGTATTGAATACATGACTCAATCCATGTTTCATAGTCTATGTAAGATGATGGGATACAAGTTGTGTCAATGGAGAGACTCAGCTATGTATCTACTACGGATATAACTTTTGTCAGAATCTGCTATACATATGCATAAAGATTACTTGTCTTTAAATTCCATCAGTAGTGTATTTTGCTTCTGTCTAATCGTGTTCAAACTCTCACTGAGACTAGATTATTCAGTCACTGCTTATAGTCATTCTTTTCCTTTAATATATATGGCTGATTTTCTTGTTCCTTTTAAACTGACTATCTGCCAACACTAGTATCTCAACTCAGCTTTAGTCCCGATCTTTGATTGATTTCAGCCTATACTCAGATTAGCCCTGCGGTTTTACTGTTAACCTTTAGACAAATCATACTGCATTCTTATACACAGATCTGAGGCCTTTTTGGCCATTGTTTACTGCCTGAGGCCTCTCGACCCTTTTTCCAGAGGCTTTGCGACCCTTTTTCCAGAGGCTTTGCAGCCAACTGTGGCCTAACCCAAGTGGCCTTGACCTAGTCTTTTTGACCTTGCTTTCTAAGGTCTTTTGGCTAAGGTCTTTCGGCCCTATGCTTCGGTAAACAGAACTCGACCCTCTTCTTCTCTTAAACACTAGACAACATTAGCCTTCTTGAGCACATATTTTGAACAAGCTCGTCCCTCTTCTTTTTAGACAGATACTCTCCAGGACAAGAATTTGAATGTAGAATGGTGACTTGAAAAAGTGATCTCAATGCCCTTTCTTTACCAAACGCTTTGATACCATGATTTTTCAAGTGCAATAGATTCAAACACAAATTCTGCAATTGATAATTACTTTTAACAATATTGAATATGATCCTAGCACTTCCATATTATCATTAAGAAATTACTTAAAAAATTCAAGCATAAATGCATTAGGACAGTAGAGATTACAATAGAACAATGATGCCCAAAGACACGAGATTTTTATCCTGGGAAAACCCTCTTCTAGGGAAAAACCCAACAACCTTTTCTTAGAGAAATTATCCAATTCAACAAAAGACAGTCTTATATTTCCTTTCAAAATAAAGTCAAACTGACCAACAAACAAGCCTAGATCAAACCTAGTTAAACTTAGAAATTTCGGCCTCCTAAAATTTCGGCCATTCTACACTTTCCTCCAAATTTAGACTGCTGCCTCAAGTTTGCTACCTTAGGAAACTTCAGTCTGCTACCGAGAAATAAACAAAGAAACTTCTGTCAATTACCTCAGATTTAGTCAAACTGTGGCTAAGAAACTTTGTTGTTCTCTTCCTTCCTTTGCACACATGAACAAAGAATAAATGTGTGTGAGAGATCTGAATTAGTGCCTTGAGGAGGAATATGAATGGTGTATATATAGTAGATTAGAGTGCCCCGATGGGCACGTCCCTTGGGCTAGGCCGACTTAAGCCATTGGAGCTGACTTGACTTTTGGAGGCAATTTGAAAATTCAAGTTTTGACTTTGCCTTGTTTAATTTGGAGCCAAATTAAAATTAAAATTTATGTTTTCTTCTCTTTTTAATTTTAGGGCTCATACAATGAATGAATACTCACCATAGCTACAAAAATTGAACAAGATTGAGGGTATGCATCTATGCCTTATTAGGTAAAATTTTTTGTTTTCTCCTTTGCTTTTATTGTTCACGACACTTTTTATGGGTTTTTTAGTCTTCATATGGTGTCAAGAGTCTCTTCTTTGTCATGCCTTTATCTATTTTGCCCCCAATCTTGGGCTTCTCTTTCCCATTTGCTATTTGAATTCTGTAATATCCCTTTCCAGGAATATTTCTCAAGTACCAGCAAACCCCAACCAGACAAACGTACAAGTGGTATAATAGCCGGAAAACTCACAGAGATGAAATAACGATAGTGCGGCAAACAACAATGTATACATGAAACATAAACAAATACTCAAGAAATGCAGCAAGAAATGCTAAGCCATTTTATTACACTGAGTAATAGACAGAGTACAAGAGGTGATCAGGAAGATAGCACCTCGACTTGCACCAGGCAAGTGAAGAAATACACTCAGACTAGCAATGAAATGGCCCCTCTCAGAGCTGCGTGGACACTGCTGGAGAACTGCTGTTGCTGGAATCAAGTGAGGATTTGGGGCTGTTCCCCTCCTCGGAAAATGCTGAAACTCTGGAATCAAACTCTACTCGAGAAACCCAGAAAAACCCAGAAAGATTTCCTAGAATGGCCGACCCCTGAAAATCACCCCCTTGGGGTTCTGCGTAGTCCCTCAATGCTCTATGCTGCCACTGAATGAAACCCTCCAGAAATCTGCCTGAAACCTCTGCCAAAACCCTCCAATATGCAAGGGTTGATCCCCTGCTCAATCTCCCAGCACAAATCCTACTGCAAACCCTCAATCCAGAACTCCTGCCAGAAAGAACTGCGTCATCCCTCTCAGTGCTGCGCAGTCCTCCAAGATGCTCAATCCTCCTGCCAAAAATGCTGATGAAACTACTGCCAAAAATGCTGATGGAAATACCTTGCCCGAGTAGGCACTCGAAGTCCCCCGGGGCTAAGGGTGAGATCTCCGAACGGAGACACTCAATGCACTAAACAGTGCTGCAGACTAGCTAAACAACCAGCGTGCTCTAAGTTGAAGTGACTAGCTCAAATGCACATAATCGAATGCCAAAATGAGGAAGCTCCTCTCTCCTTTATAGCCTTTGCCTCTCTCAATCCCAAGGCCCACCTTCTCCAGCGTAATTCCTCTCTTGCCACGTGTTTCTTCCCTTCTGCGCAGTCCCTCCAAGTGTCTGCGTGGGCTCCATCTCTGCGTCCCCCTTTGGCCCCCTTGGCTCCCCTTTAAGTCACAACATTGTGCTACTAGGAAGTGACTTTTATTCTAAAAGTGAGTCATGTCCCCTTTCCCTCACCTTTTTATTCATAAATAACTATAGAAGGCAAAAATAAGCAAAATCGAATATTCCAATTAGCCATGGCTAATTAGGAATATTATAGTCTCCCCCGGCAAAATGTTGCTTGTCCTCAAGCAACTGAAGTGATGGATGCTGCAAGATTTTCTCACTCTCCCAAGTGGCATCCTCATTCGGCAAATTCTTCCACCTCACCAAGAATTCCCGGACCGTCCTGCTCTGCAGCTGCCTCTCCCTGGTATCAATAATAGCCTCTGGCTGCAACACCAAATGCCCCTCATCATCCATGGGTGGTAGCTCATCTGTCACTATCACCTACTGCCCCAATGCCTTCTTCAGGCATGATACATGAAAAACGTTATGAATCTTGCTGCCTTGGGGCAGCTCCAACTCATATGCAACCTGTCCAATCCTGCGTATCACCCTGTATGGCCCATAAAAGCGGGGCTTGAGCTTCTCAGCCCCCTTCTACTTCAGTGACGACTGTTGGTATGGTTGTAATCGTAGGTAGACCATGTCCCCTACCTCGAACTGTCTCTCCACCCGACCCCTATCAGCATACAGCTTCTGCTGGTTCTGCACTGTAGCCATGTTATCCTTGAGAGCTCGAAGGATATCCTGACTCTCTTGGATCCAAATCTTGGCTCTCGGAGCCTTGCTATCACCAAACATCATGTCAACAAAAGATAAAGGATGATACCCATACAAAGCATAGAATAGTGACATACCATTGGACATGTGGTGTGTAGTGTTGTAGCAGTACTCCCCTAGATGCAGCCACTTCAGCCATGCCCTCTGTTGCCCACTGACATAGTTACGCAAGTAGCCCTCCAGCCACTTGTTAACTATCTCTGTCTGTCCGTTTATTTGTGGGTGATAACTGGTACTCAGTGTCAACTCCGTCCCCACTAGCTAAAAAAGCTACTGCCAAAACCCGCTCATGAAACGGCTGTCCCTGTCACTGACAATGGTCTTAGGAAGACCATGTAGCTTGAAGACCTCTCTGAAGAATAGCTCGACCACCTGTGTTGCTGTGTAGTGTACGGATATGGCAAAGAAATGTGCATACTTCGTCAGTCGGTCAACGACGACAAAGATACAATCCTTGCCCTGTACCATGGGCAACCCTGTGATGAAGTCCATCGAAATACTCTCCCACTTCCCCTCCGGAATGGGAAGAGGCTGCAATGAACCCGCGGGATGGCTCATCTCCCCCTTGTTCCTCTGACAAACGTTGCACTCCTGGATATGTTGGAGTACGTCCTCATTGAGGCACTTCCATGAGAACCTCTCTCTGATGGCCATGTAGGTTTTGGTAAACCCCTGATGGCCAGTCAATGGTGAATCATGTGATGCCTGGAGTATCTTTTTATTGAGCTGAGATCCCTTAGTCAAGAAGATCTGATCCCTGTAGTAGATGATCTCATCAACCACCCTGTACCTATCATCCGCCACCTGCCCATCCAAAACCTCACATGCAAACCTGTCCTTGGAGTACTCCACTAAGAGTCGGGCCCTCCAATCTGTGTCCAAGCTCATAAGAGACAACGTGGCTGGTCTACGTGAAAGAGCATCTGCTACCACGTTGTTCTTACCCTTGACATACTCAATGTCAAAGTCATATGCTTGGATTTTGCTGATCCACTTCTGCTGCCTCTCCTGTAGCTGCTTCTGCTCCAAAAAGAATCCGAGGCTGTTGTGATCAGTTCTCACCCTGAACTTGTTACCCACTAAATACTGCCAGAACTTGGCCAATGCATGCATGATGGCCAGCATCTCCTTGTCGTATATAGAATACAACCTCTCGTGCGGAAGGAGCTTTCGGCTCTCATAGGCTATGGGGTGACCTCCCTGCATCAATACTGCGCCGATCCCCTCTCCCGACGCGTCACACTCCAAAACGAATGGCTGCGTGAAATTTGGCAATGCAAGCACTGGGCAGCTACTCATAACCAATGTTTTTAAAACCGGAACCGGTGACCGGACCGGTCCACCTAATGAACCGGTTTACCGACCGGAACCGGTCTAACCGGGACTGGTTTGGTCTAAACGAACCGGTTTTAAAAAAATACATTAAATAATTAATTTTTAATGAAACAAAACTATTTTTAAGATGTAAAACCATGATTCCAAGCCAATAGAGACAAAATATGCAAAGTTTGCTCATTTATATACCATGCAAAGGTGAATATATCAAAATGGCACCGAGTGCAATACATATCATCGACAAAATAGCAAAATACATAAGAAATGAGGCTCTAAATGGCCTATAAAGTCCAAAAACAATGCTGCAAGCTATGAGGCCATTGGCCTACTACAAGTCTACAGTGTACACATGATCAATCATCAAGTCCATCACCACTACTAGACACAGGATCATCATCAGGAGCTACATAGACATCATCTGGTTCAGAGTCTGAGGATGCCTCAGCCTGATCTGCAACATCAGTATCAATGCCACCAATGACAATAGAAGTGGACCTAATGGAAGCACGAGTTTGTCGACCTGCACGACTAGTGCCTTCCATTGGTTCCTTGCCTTTCCTTGATGCCGCTACTGATCCTGGTTCTGATGCCGCCACATAATCTGCCTCATCCCCCGCTAAAGCCGTGTCGATATCAAAATCAGCCTCAAACACAGGATCTTCAGTCTCCTCCACCCATTCTGATGTTGGATCAATATCGTCCAACACAATGGGATCTAGATCAGGTGATTTTCTCATCATTTGGTTCCTCCTCAGTTGAAAGTTGTATTGCACAAAAACAAGATCATTTAACCGTTTTTGTTCCATACGGTTTCTCTTCTTCGTGTGTATGCGCTCAAAAACAGACCAATTGCGCTCACAACCTGAAGCACTGCAAGTTTGACTGAGGACTCTAATTGCAAACCTTTGCAATTGAGGACACTGGCCACCAAATGACTCCCACCAATGTGCTGCAAAGAAAAAGACAATAATTAGTAACTTAGTTTATAATTTGAATTGTAAAGAACGTAAACAATTTTAACTTGAAATGAAAAACAAAATGGAAATTGGAATTGCTTACCTGGTTGGTCCACATCTCTTGCCATCTTTGCCAAGTTTTTGCCAAAAGTACCACTTGCCATATTGAAAATAGTAAGCTGTCTATGTATTTCCAACTGGTCTACATGGTTAGGGACCATGCGCTCCAAGAAATCAATCAATCCAGCTCTGACCTCCCCATCATGCTGATCGCCTAGCCGATTTTTATAGTGATACCTTGGGTTCAAAAAATACCCGGCTGCATGTATAGGACGATGGAGTTGATTGTTCCATCTGTTATCAATGATCTCCCATATACGGCCATATTTAGCTAACCTGTCCTTGTAAGCTGCCCGTATCTGCTCCTTTGCCTGATCCATAGCTTCATAAATGTAGCCCATGGCCAATCTTTCCCCATCCACCAACCTTAGCACCTTAACAAGGGGCTCGGTAATTTTCACAAGCTCTACAGACCTTTTCCAAAAATAAGTGTCTAACACTTTCTTTTTGGTGTCTTTTCCATCTGGTCTACGAGCCCACCGAGATTCAGACCATTCTTCAGAGGAAAACATTTTCTGCAAGTTTTTATGTTGACCATTGAGACATTGCAACGTGAGGAAGTGAGTTGCAAATCTCGTAATTGCAGGCCTAACAAGCTCTTTGCCTCCAGTGTGTTTCCTCATTAGGTTCAATACCCATGAGTGGTTGTAAATGTATTTTGTAATGCACTTGGCATGCTCTACATGTTTTTTACCCACTCCACTTTGCCTATATCCTCAAGCATGAGGTCTATGCAATGTGCAGCACATGGAGTCCAAAATATGGTCTTATATTTGGCCTCAAGCATCTTTCCAGCAAGAACATAGTTTGAGGCATTATCAGTGATGACCTGCACAACATGCTGCTCCCCAACTTCCTGAATAACGTTATCCAAAAGCTCAAATAGAAGGATTGCATCCTTTACCTTATCAGATGCATCAACTGATTTCAAAAACATGGTTCCTTGAGGGCAAGAAACAAGGAAATTAATGATAGTGCGGTTCTTTCCATCGGTCCATCCATCTGACATAATGGAACAACCTGTTTTGAGCCATGACTCTTTAAACTCAACCAAATACTCATCAATGGAAGATATCTCTTTTTGCAAAAGAGCTCCCCTCAAGTCATGCATACTAGGGCCTTTGAAGCCCTTTCCTGCAACTATAACAGAGTCCCACATAGCTTGGTAATAAGGTGAGCGAGCAGCATTAAATGGGATATCTGAATCATACCACCATCTAGCAATGTATTGGTGAGAAGTTTCTTTGCATTGTTTTTTCCAATGTTGATCCAAAGTGGGTTGAGAACTTGGCTGGGAGGAAGTGGGATTAGATTTAGAAGAGGCAATGTTGGCAGAAGATGAGAAATAACTTTGGATGTTTGCTCTCTTTGTTCCTTTTGATGGTTGGCCAACTCCAACAGAAGGATGAACATAGTGAAAGGGGTCATTGGTGGAAGGGATAGAAGTGGAGTCTTGAATCTCATAATCATCATACCCACTCTCTTTCATGGCTTCTATTAATTCCCTCTTCCTTGCAATTTCATCTTGGATGGCCTTCTCCCTAGCCTTATCCTCATAAATTTTTTCAAGCTTGGCAATGTATTCTGCCCTAATAGGACCTAACAGTGCATTTGGTGCATCACATGGCTTTACTTGGCCTCTTACCCCAGCCAAGTGTTATTTCAAACTAAGAATACCCCCACCTCCAATAGATTTATGGCATAATTTGCATATCATTTTTCCATCAATTACATCACAATGAGCCCATGCACTGTCCTTTCCTTTTGGAGCCATGTTTGCTTGAAATAATAACAATTTGCAAAGAAATTTGCCATTTAAAAAAAAATTGCAGCTAAGCAAAATGGAAAACCAAAGATAAATGTAGGAAAACAAATGCACATGCAAGGCTCAAGCTACAAAATTTGATAGCATAGAGCTAGAGAGTTTATAGCATACATGATAGATCATAGAAGTGAGAAGTTTATAAGTATAACACATTAAAAAAAAATTCATGGACAACAGACTCAAATGAGGAATTATCAAGTGCAAATCCTTACCTGGAAATGCAAACTAGCTCCCTTAGCCTCCTCTTGAAGATGGCAACTCCACTGACAGCTACACACTATCTCCAAAATAGCTCCAACTCCAACTCCAAGATGACTACTTCAGCAAAAACTCCACACTCTCCAAGCTCACAAACAAACTCACAAACACTCACAAACACTCCAAATCAGTTGTGTGAGACAAATGAGAGTGAGAGGGGTCTCTTATAGCTTGGAGAGGGTGTTTTTGGAGGGAAAATACCTTTACCTCCCCCCAAAACCCCTAAATCACAAAACAACAGTGCTTTTTTTCATGAATCGGTGGGCTTGCCATAAACCGGCCGGTTTTCACCAGTTAGGGCCAAAAATCGGTCAAATGAGGGAGCTGACCGGGTTTTTAGGCCGGTTCGGACCGTCCAGCTAGCTAACCGGCCGGTTTGACCGGTTACCGGTTTTTCTGAGCGGTTTTTAAAACTATGCTCATAACCTCCTTGAGCTTGTTAAAGGCTCACTGCGCTGTATCCGACCAGCTGAAAGCCCCCTTCCTCGTCAAATCTGTTAGGGGTGCAACAAGCTGTGAGAAACTCTTGACGAACTTTCGGTAGTAAGTACAAATGCCAATGAATCCCCGGAGTTCTGTCACGTTTCTCAGCTCCAGCCACTCTCTAATGGCCCTGATCTTCTCCTCGTGGACTCTCACTCCGTCCACCCCTATGACGTGCCCCAAATACAACATCTCCGTCAACCCAAACTCACACTTGGAGAGTTTGGCATAGAATTGCTGCCCCTGCAAGATACGCAATACTCTCTCAATGCGCTGGAGATGCTCCTCCCAAGTTCCGCTGTAAATGAGAATGTCATCAAATAATACCAACACAAACTTCCTCAAGTGACTGTGGAAGATGTGATTCATGCAGGACTGAAGTGTGGCGAGGGAGTTGGTTAGCCCAAAGGGCATCACCAAGAACTCAAAGTGCCCATAGTGACACCTGAAGGCGGTCTTGGGAATGTCTTGCTCCCTCACGCGAATCTGATGGTACCCAGATCTCAAATCAATCTTTGAGAAGAACCGTGCTCCTCTCAACTCATCCATCAACTCGTCGATCCTGGGTATGGGGTACCTGTTCTTCAGTGTCTTCTTGTTCAGGGCCCTGTAGTCAATGCACATTCTCAATGTGTCGTCCTTCTTCTTCACCAACACCACGGAAGAAGCGAAAGGACTCGTGCTCGGCCGAATGTGCCCAAGAGCCAGCAACTCCTGAATGGCCCGCTCAATCTCATCCCGATAGGCCTTGGGATGCCTATAGGGGGTAGTAATCACTGCTTGTATGCCTTGCTCAAGCTCAATGGTGTGCTCAAATCCCCGGTCCGATGGCTGTCCCGGCGGAATCTCCCCAAACACTATGGCATACCGGTCAAGGATGGACTGTATCTCTGGATGTACCGTCTGCCTTGTAGTCCCTGCCTCTGATGCACACAGCTCCACTACCCACTCTACGTCCCCCTTTCGGAAGACTGCCTCCATCCGATGAGCTGAAACAGTCTGGGGCGGATATGTGTGCTGTCCCCGTATCTTCTCATGCCTCCCTGTCTTCTCATCATCCCACTCCATCTCTAGGGTCTTCCAATCTGTCGTGACCTTCCCTAGAGTGATAAGCCACTGAACACCCAGTATTATGTTGGTGTCCGGAATATCGACCACGAAAAAGTGGTCAGTCAATGTGTAGGTGCCCATCGTCACTGACAGCTCTGGAACATAACGAGCACACATCATGGTCTGATCTCCTAGGACCAAGACTAAAAACCCATCGAAGCTCTCTATTTGTATACCTCTCTGCTCAACCATCTGTGCATCGATGAAGTTGTGGGTTGCCCCACTGTCAACCAAAACTGATACTCGCTGACCACGTACTGTCCCCCGTATGCGTAGCGTCAAATACTTGGGAACTCTTTGCAATGCTACAAGGGCCCCTCCGGTAGGTGCAAAAGATGCACCACCTGCTGTTGGCGGTGGAGGTGGTAAAGGTCCCTGCACGGCATGACTATCTCCTGCCTCTGCATCCTCCTCCTCATCCTCTTCCCCGCTGCTCTCGGAGAAGACCTCAATAAAATGTGCTTTGCCAGCAGCACATCTATGTCCGGGTGCCCACGACTCCTGACAGGTGAAGCACAACCGCTTCTTCTTCAGCTCCCTCCTGGCATCATTGTCAATCTGAACATGTCCTGTATTCCCCTTTGGAGGCGGAATCCTCACATCCTTCCCCTTAGGCTGGAAGGCTTGCCTCTGGGGTTAAGGTGTCCGGGTCCTGGGTAAGACATCCTGTAAGTCCCGGGTCTTGCTAATAGCGTCCTGGAGTATGGCTGGTCTAGTGGAACAGATTAAACCCCAAAGTGGCTCTGCTAACCCCTCAATATACATATAGATCCTCCATGCTGTGGATAGATCTGGCACCATCACTGAGACCCTCAAGAAATCTGCAATGTAGATCTTTGGGCTCCCTGTCTGTTTGAGCCTCGTCAACTCAACAAAATGCTGCTCTGGATCCCTCCGATCAAATCGCTTCATCAATCTCTTGGTGAACTCGGCATATGTTGTCACTGTGGAGTGTCCGAGTGTAACCATCCCATGAAACCACCAATCCTGGGCCTCACCATCCAAATGTAACGTTGCCACTTTGATGGCCTCTGCCTCCAACATCTGGTTAAGTTGGAAGTAAATGTCCAACTTCTCCACCCAAGACTTTGCCGAATTGTTTGATGAACCATCAAACGTAGGCAAGTGAAATCTACTAGCTGCACCGTGGGTGTCACCATCATGATAATGCCGGTATCCCCTGTGATGGTCGCGGGGTCTACTATCCCGCTGGAGCTGAACAAAATCCCTGAATGAGAGGGCTTCCCTGAACTCCTGACCATAGGCTTGGTACTCTGCAAAATAATCACCCATATGACCGGCCTTTGCCTCCTGCTGAGCTACGGCCCCCGTGTTTGCTCCTAAGAAAGTGGGCATGGTAGAGCGTGTAGGGGCCTGTGAGGCCACTTGCTGTGCAGTATCACGCTGCTCTGGCAAATGATGGGATGCACCTGATCCCTTACCAATCTGAAAAACCCGTGGGCTCTCGCGCTGTCTAGCCTCTACTGTCGTGAATCTTTGCCCCATCACCTCAATCTGCCTCGATAGATCCTGCACTGATTTGAGGAGCATATTCGTAAATCTCTTCCCTTCCTTGTCTGCCATCTAATCCTTCTGCTCTGCGTCCACCACAGGCTCTTCCTGTTCTGCGTCCACCACCGGAACACAGTCCCCCTCTCTGTAGGTGTCCAACCTATGCCCAATGTCTCTGTATCTTCTACCTCTGTAACAGATGTAGGGTTTTTCCCCCGATGACATAAATTGCTAGCTCCACAGGCTGAGCCAGATCTATGCTCTGATACCATTGTAATATCCCTTTCTAGGAATATTTCTCAAGTACCAGCAAACCCCAACCAGACAAATGTACAAGTGGTATAATAGCTGGAAAACTCACAGAGATGAAATAACGATAGTGCGGCAAACAACAATGTATACATGAAACATAAACGAATACTCAAGAAATGCAGCAAGAAATGCTAAGCCATTTTATTATACTGATTAATAGATAGAGTACAAGAGGTGTTCAGGAAGATAGCACTTCGACTTGCACCAGGCAGTGAAGAAATACACTCAGAATAGCAATGAAATGGCCCCTCTCAGAGTTGCGTGGACGCTGCTGGAGAACTGTTGTGCTGCTGCTGCTGCTGGAATCAAGTGAGGATTTGGGGTTGTTCCCCTTCTCGGAAAATGCTGAAACTCTGGCATCAGTCTCTACTCGAGAAACCTAGAAAAGCCCAGAAAGCTTTCCTAGAATGGTCGACCCCCAAAAATCACCCCCTTGGGGTTCTGCGCAGTCCCTCAATGCTCTGCGCTGCCACTGAATGAAACCCTCCAGAAATCTGCCTGAAACCTCTGCCAAAACCCTCCAATATGCAAGGGCTGATCCCCTGCTCAATCTCCCAACACAAATCCTATTGCAAACCCTCAATCCAGAACTCTTGCCAGAAAGAACTGTGTCATCCCTTTCAGTGTTGCGCAGTCCTCCAAGATGCTCAATCCTCCTGCCAAAAATGTTGATGAAATTACTGCCAAAAATGCTGATGGAAATACCTTGCCCGAGTAGGCACTCGAAGTCCCCCGGGGCTAAGGGTGAGATTTCCGAACAGAGACACTTAGTGCACTAAACAATGCTGCAGACTAGCTAAACAACTAGTGTGCTCTAAGTCGAAGTGACTAGCTCCAATGCACATAATCGAATGCCAAAATGAGGAAGCTCCTCTCTCCTTTATATTCTTTGCCTCTCTCAATCCCAAGGCCCACCTTCTCCAGCATAATTCCTCTCTTGCCACATGTTTCTTCCCTTCTGCGCAGTCCCTCCAAGTGTCTGCGTGGGCTCCATCTCTGCGTCCTCCTTTGGCCCCCTTGGCTCCCTTTTAAGTCACAACGTTGTACTACTAGGAAGTGACCTTTATTCTAAAATTGAGTCATGTCCCCTTTCCCTCACCTTTTTATTTATAAATAACTATAGAAGGCAAAAATAAGCAAAATCGAATATTCCAATTAGCCATGGCTAATTAGGAATATTACAAATTCACACCCCTTACTCTTTGGTATTTTCTCTATGGCATCCAAGGGTAGGCTTGCTCCTCCGTCAACCTAGGGTCCACTCACTCTTTACCCTTGTCCTCTCACATTAATGGGATGTTTGAGGTTTAGGTCTAGTCACCAGGGTTCGTATGGCCACTTGATCTATCGTGCCCAACAAGGTGCAGAGGCCTCAATTGCATTATATTGGGAGCACACCCCTCCTGCAACTTGCATTAAAATCCATATAGCTAACGTTGAAACCAGGGTAGAGCGAAGCTGCCTCCATGATGACAACATTGAAAGAATGTGGGACACTAGGTACCAAATATAGTCATATTCCACATACTTCTGAGTAGACCTGTTATCTCTCTAACTAACAATGGGTCCTAGAGGGGCATTTGCTAGGTCAAGAGCAACAATGAAGCTAAAGCCCACTATCACCACAACTAAAGCTTCCTACTCTTTACGAACTTTCATTGATGGGAGGAGACCCAATATATAGAGAATCACTTATGAAAGATAGATCAACTAAGATGGATGTGAATTGATCTCGATAACCCTTTCCTAGGAGAGACTCAAGAGTGGTACTTGCTTGCTTCTCAAGCAAAGGTACAAGATTCTCTAGGATAGGGGAGTAGGGATTTGAGGGTTTGGATAAGGTGATGTGACTTGCAAAGGAGCTTCCTAAACCCTAAAATCCTTGTGGAACATGGTTTCCCAATGATATGCTTGACCTAATCAGGGAGGGGAAAGGGATCAAGGAATGAATTTTCAGTGAAAAGCAATGCAAGGATCCCAATGAGGTTTCTAGCCTAAGAGAAACTAAGGGCAAGAATTGGTTTTCACGCTAAGGCTTGTGATATCTCAAGATGCCACCATCAGAATCTCATGAATTTGGAGGGCTTATTGAGGATACACTAGCGCAGTTGTGGACCAAAAATCGAAGTATTTGGATGGCTAGATTGTGAGATATTTGATTCCCTAGGTGACCTATGGGGCTAGACCTAGAAAGAAGAGGAGAAGGTGAAGAAAAATAAGTTTTAGGGTGATCACCTATGGTAGACCAGTGCCTAATCCTTTGGGGAGATTGGAGTCAAGAATGATTATGAATTCAGATTTGATTTTCTTGGTCAAGGAGGCCTTAAAGGAAACTTCACTTAGCACTAGGGAAAAGGAGAGCAACTTCAAAGACTTTATACTTCGTTTTGCAAAATAGATGGCTTATCAAGATAAATTTCAACCATGAAATATCCCTAGGAACATTCACTCATCATACATGGCCCATACATGAAGCATCACTATCTAGAAACAAAATTTCCACAACTTCGCAATAATAGATGCAACAAATTAGCCCTAGAATAGCGAAATCCCAACAACAATGTATGTGACAAAAATAGAGCAAAGAATAGCATTAAAATTGCACTTACATGTATTAGAGTATATCCAACCATCAAAAAATTGCCAAACAAGAAGCTCCAAGACAAGAGAAAATGATCCAAACATCAAAATTCATTCCATGCTCCAAAATTTCATCCACCAAGAAGGATAACGAAGTTCTCTAAAGAGATACAAGTCCAACCAAGTGATGATGCTAAAATGAATTCACATCACTTGTATTTATACACTTCTAATGAGTTTGATTTAGCTAATTAGGCCTACATTAGCCCCTACAATAAAATAATGTGCAAAATAACTAACTTTTGGTGACAAGCCCACCAAACTAGCTCATAAACAAAAGAATAAGCCTCTCAAGAGGTCGAATAATGAATAGTGCATGTCGTTGGGCCTTGGAGGAGGCCTAATGGAGTCCATATATGCCATAATGTGTAGTTGAACTCCCAAAAGCAGTGGACAAGGGTTGGCCACTTGTAATAACTTGTGGTGCTCCAAATGACATGTGGGGGTACACAAGTGTCCTCATGGGTCTCCAAACAAATCGAAGATGTTTGTAGATCACCTACAAGGGCTAAGATGATGGTGTAGGTCGTGCCACATCATCGTGCAAGGCTTAGATCATCTTCCAAGTGTATGGTGCAACTATGGGGCCACTAGGCATGATGGATCAGGTGCATCTTCCTCGTCCAATAAATGAACCACGAGCAATGTTTGAATGGATGTGGGGATCCATGGAGTGTTGTCTACTACTGTGTAGGCCCATGGCTCTCTACACACCCCCTACATGTGTCAATGTAGCCTTCTGGAGGGTTAGGACCCCATATAGGGAGACCAAACCCAAGATGGAGACCATTGACAATCCTGCATACGATCCAATGCGTTCCATAGCCTTCCAGTACAAGAAGTCATCAAGGAAATTGAGTAAAAGAGCTTACAAACCATGGATCACAAATCGGGACTTCATAATATCTTGCCCTTCCATAATGGTCTTTGGCATGTGTTAATGTCTCCAAACCAATGTTACCAAACTCGTAATCGGCAATAAATCGGTGAGGCAAAAGAGCGAAGAGTTTTAATCGGATCGGGAAAAATCGGCAAAAAATCGTTGAATTCATTAAATAAAAATATACACATATATTGAGTTAAAAAAACCATTTTTCATTAATATTGGGTAAAGGCATGTCCAAACAATGCATAATATCAATAGATGTCCAAAATATCATGAATAAATGAGTATCTCATATATGTTATGAGTCCACACATGATCCAAAGCACTGAGTCTTGAGTCCTTAGAAGCATATGCTTCTAAAAGTTTACAAAAAAGTTAAAAACTGCATACTAATCAGAAAAAAATCAGCAACTAAGAGTCTAAGACTCTTAAGAGTGAGAACTAAAAGCGATTCCTTCCACTCCTTCACTTGCTTGACTCTCAAAGTTCTCCAAGTCATAAAGGCTTAAAAGAGGAGGCTCATCTAATTGAACCCAGTCTGCCGCATTTGTAGCTTGCAAATCTATCTCTTCAAGGTCGATTGGTGAATGATCCATACTTGTCATTATCATGAGACATTGAAATGTGAATTAAAATTTCACTTTGAAGTTTGAAGTTTGAAGTTTGAACTTTAAACTTTAAAGTACGAACTAGATTATGAAACCTTCAAATTCAAGCTCTCGAATCTCACCTTGTATTTGTTTGTTGCGAAGTCGTAGATTGTAATGGACAAATACAAGGTCATTCAAGCGTTTTTGTGTCAATCGGTTGCGCTTCTTAGAATGTATTTTCTCAAACATGCTCCAGTTGTGTTCACAACCTGAAGCACTACATGCTTGGTTTAAGATTCGAATGGCAAATCTCTTCAAATCTAGCGTATCACTACCAAAGTTTTGCCACCAAAGACCTAGCAAGTAGTAAGGGTTTGTGAGTAGAAGACTAGAAGTACTAAATTAGTAAATAGTAAAAACTTAAAAAGAAAAGAAAATTTAATAAAACATTTAACATACAAAATAAAGTTTAAACAAATTTAATGAATTGATGAAGCCTTCAAGCTGGGTACCTGGAAACATCTTAGACCTTTGTCTTATAGCACTGGTATAGGCAAACAATTTAAATGGTGCCCTATAATCTTGTAGTTGGGAAAAGACACGACTTTGTTGTTCTGGATCAGGGAAGCACCTTTCCACGCATGTCATAAGTCCTCTGCCAACCTCCCCATCCTCATTAAATTTGCTCTTATCATAAAAATATTGTGGGTTTAAGAAGTACCCAACAGCATGTAAGGGGGAATGCAATTGCCTATCCCAACGTGCATCTATAATGTCCCAAAGAGGCATATACTTTGTCTCATCATCCCCATATCTTCTTTTGATGGCCTCCTTTGCGAGATCCATCGCCTCATAAATGTAACCCATAGCTGGTTTGTCACCATCAACCATCCTGAAAGTTCAAGCATTCAAATTTAAAGAAATATGAAACATTGTAAATAAAAAGAAGCTTGAAATGAAATTTAAAAAATGAAAAAGTTAAAAGACTTGAAGTACCTGAGAACTCTAACAAGGGACTCCGTCACAGCAATAATCTCTTCGGCATCTTTCTAGAAGCCATCATTAAACACAAGTGCAGCAATTTCGATGCTTTCAGGGGTCTTGGAATGTTTAGATCCCATCCACTCAGGTCCCAAGAACATCCTCTTCAGATTTATCTTTTGCTCAACCACAGATTGCAAAGATATGAAATTTGTTGCAAATCTAGTCACTGCAGGTCGAACAATTTCTTTACCTTCAGTGTATATTCTCATAGTGTTTAGGACAATAGTGTGGTTGTATAGGTATTTGGTTATGGATTTTGCCTTCTCCACAACCTCATGTATCCAATGAAGCTTACCAATGTCCTCAAGCATTAAATCTATGCAATGGGCAGCACAAGAGGTCCAAAAAATAGTGGGGTGCCTCGTCTCAAAAAGTCTACCAGCAGCCATATAATTCGCTGCATTATCGGTGACAATTTGTACAACATGTTCTTCTCCCACTTCTTGAACGACTTCCTCCATCATTTCACAGATAAGTTGGGCAGTCTTAACCTTGTCTGAAGCATCCACTGATTTGAGAAACATTGTGCCTGCGGGACAAGATACAAGGAAATTTATTAAAGTTCTATTCCTCTGATCTGTCCATCCATCACTCATGATGGTGCACCCTGTTTCTACCCATGATGAACGAAACTCAGCTAGCACAAGCATGACATCTTCAACACTCTCTAACAACATATCTGTCCTAAGGCTCTCTGATGTAGGGGCTTTGAACCCTGGACCTGCAACAGCAATTGCATCAATCATAGCTTGCCAATAAGGACTTCTGGCACAGTGGAAAGGTATGTCAGAATAGTACCAAAAGTTAGCAATGGCCTTCCTTGCCTGACTATAGATATTTTCTTTTCCAACCAGTGCCATCCAAGGTAGGTTGGGAACCGGGTTTTGTGCAGGGAGCAAAAAAGGTGTTTATGTTTCCACCTCCAGTGTTGAAGGAAGGAGTTGAAGGACTCGCATGGCTTTGAGTTTGACTTGGCCTTGGAGGCATGTGTGGAAAACTTGGGAACGGCATTGAGGATTCAACAGATTGAGGTGACATGGGGCTAGTGGCAGAAAAAGTATCAACTCCAACAGTTCCTATTTCAGCATTTTGCTTTGCTTTCTTGGCATTATGCTGCTCTAACATATCAAGGGCCAAGGCTGCTTGGTATTTGACATTGTCGTCAACCTTGCCACAAAGGCCTATATCATGGCCAGGTATTTGTGCAACGTGGAACTTGAATCTATAAATGCCTCCACTACATTCCTTTTTGCAAAATTTACAAAGCAGCATGGATTTTCCGGAATCTTGTCACAATAAGCCCAAGCAAAGTCCCGCTCTCTCGGCATTGTTGTTGCTTTGAACTTGTGTTTAATTTGTGGCTTCTGTTAAGATTTCGAGTCTGGCTTCTATTTAATTTGTGGCTCCTGTGAAAGACAACAAAAAATCAAATTTAAAAATGATCCAAAAATTTAAAATATGCTAGAAATTTAAAAAATTAAATGAAGACAGATGTCAGTGAACATATAGAAATGTTGCCTTTCAATAAAACCAGAAAACATGCAGGCAGCAGAACCCTGGTTTTATTCAATGGAGCACAACAAAGCTCTAAAAATTGGCACAAAAGCACACCAAGAAAGTGCAATGTCATGCTGAAAGGCCAAAGTGAAGTACTGCCTTTTAAGTTTCGCTGGTTGAGAACAGTCATAACAGCGGCAGTGTGACTTGAGGATCAATGGCGATGGCTTGAATTTTAGTGGCACTATAGAAAAGGATAACTCAGTTCTTAAAAGTTTCTGGATGGAAATGGATCAGGCTTTCTATATAGTATAAGTATATACTTATAGTATAGAGTCTAGACTCTAGACTCAACAGACCTTGAAATAGGGTGTTCACTGTTTATCATCCTTGAACAAAGTTACAAACTATGAAAGTATATTTTCACTAAGTTCTAAAAACATTCAGTTCCTGTACAAACAAGACCTACGGTGACTATTGCAGTGGCAGCCTTGAAGATCACAAATTGTTGGCACTTTTCTTGAAGGCACTCTTAACTTTGTTCCAACTTATTTCTAGTCATTGATTTTATAGCCATTTTAGATGCATTCATACACAAAAAATGTTGTAACAATCTGTCAATATTTCAACCAAATCTCTATTCAACTAGAGAATTTATTTGAATAACTAGGGAAACCCTGCAAACAAGAGAGTAGAAATACCTGTCCATAACTGACATTACATACATAAATTGCAGAACTGCTGCTATGGCAAATGCAATGCCCCAGAATATCTGCTTGTCCCAGAAACAGAACACACTGATAACTGCTAGATATGTGGTTAAACTATGCACAGAAACTTTCATTGTCTGATTTGCTCGGGTGCAGAGTATCGAGTCTTATGGTAGCTACAATGAAGAACACTAGTTGAAGCTACATCTCTAGTGAAGTTTGCAAGGATAATTTTGGGCAAGATAATGGACAATTATCTTTGAGTTTAAGGACAAATTTTGTTGCGCATCCTAAAGCAGGTCCAAGTTTCTTTTGAAATGTTGAATGAGGGCGATGATACTTGTTTCAGAACTATGATAAAGAGGTAAGTTACTTCAAGAGGCAGGGAAGAAGGAAAAGTTTTATAACATAGTTAAGCAAAGGAACTTTGAGATCTGTTAGGTCGAGTTTAGATTCTAGAATGATCCTGTAAATATTATAGAGCCTCAAAAGAAGCCGAAATTTAGAATCAGAACTAAGGCACAGCTAAGGGATGTATCATGTCTCGTGTTGAAAAGGAGGATGGAGACTTTCTATGGCAGAGATAATATCTATCCGGATTCCGAAGTCTACAAGCAGCAATATTCATTCAAAAGAGGTCTGAAACTTATGATTGTGATCGATATTAATAATATCGTATCACTCCAAAACAAAGCTCATTAGTGACGGAAGAAATAAAGGAGGATCAAGGTTTAATTACTATATTACAGGATTAGAAAGTAGCTGCATCTGTTCTTCTCTGCGAGTCTGCTGTATCGCGATTCGCATCACCTGATCACGCTGGCGGCTGCACACGATTCATCATTATATATATATTATATAGAGAGAGGAGTTACCTGAAGGCTCACGCAGGTATACGATTTATCGATTCTCAACAATGCGGCGTCGAATGCAGCTCCGAGGCTCTGCGGCGGTGTCGACTGTGCGGTGTCTGGACGCTGGATGCGGGAGTATGGACGCGGGAGTATGAATCATGAAATAGCACGATAAAGTGATAAATGCCACAAACAGAAACCCAGAACCCGATAAACCGAAACCCAAAAATTTTGGTGGGACTCGGAAAAAAAAACGCAGAGTCCGAATAATCGGCAGACGCGTGAGTCAAAATCGCGTTGACCACGAGTCAAACTCGGTCAATGCGATTTGACTCGGGAAGATTCGACTCTGATCGTTTCGTGGCCGAGCTGAGTGGGAATCGCGATTAATCGGCAAAATTGCCGATCCCTGTTTCACTGCTCCAAACTCCAAATGGGGTTAACTAAGTATCCCATTAGGTGGTTTCTATTAAAGGGGACAATATGTCCAATGTACATCCTTTAAAAGGTGGTGTCATGTGATAAATAGATGAATAGAGTAGGGAATAAGAAGGGGCAGCCCTAGGCCACATGCTGGGGGGTACAAGGGTAGCTAGCAGAAGGGAAGCCCACACCTGGGTATATAATGTATAGGAAGGAACGATTGTGGTACATAAGGTTCCTCGACCTTGATTTTTCCACCCCTCTTTATATGCCTTTTTCCTTTGTATGATTTTTCTTTAATTGGCTGCTCAGGGCTCAAGGGGTAAGAGCATGATGTGTGAGATATAGTAGTGGATACCCCCTTTTAAGATAGGGTGGTTCATTTTGCACCAGGGTTGGGACAATCATGGGTTCCTATATGATGAAGGAGGCTCATAGAACCTGTAAGAACCAGGGTGATGCCCATGATGATGGGTAGAGCTCATGTATTGGCTTTTGTCCACGTGCTAAATGTGTTTGTCCCGACCATCTTTTGCATTTTGTGGTACATTTTCCTGTTGAATGTGGCCAATTTTCTTTTTAGCTGCATCAACCTCCAGGGCATCATTCTAGGCCTGACCCAGATGTGGGCAAGGGGCAGGGGAGAGCTATTCCTATGTGGACCTAGTGGAGGAATGTGGACCCAGGTGGGAGAAATGATGAATGAGGTTATAGTCAATGGAAAGGGGGCAATATATGTGGATGAGGGAGTGGGACCACACAACCAAAATTAGGGTTTCCCATGTAATATCATCCCTAAAGGCAAATGGTCAGTAAAAGAGATCCCACGGGACTAGAATCCAAGGTTAATATACAAATGGGGTCTACGAGACAAGAGCAAAGACCTAGCCTATTTTTTTTGCCGAATCCCCCCATTAATCCATGCCCAAAAGTGTTCATGATGCGCAAACTACAATACTCAATTACCAAATGACAAGGCATACCTTTAGGTTCGGGAGGCCCACCTTCAAACATACGATCATGATTCATGACATATGGGTGAGGAACCACATGACTGGCTCAGGTGGCAAAGAAAATGGCACAACGAGCTAGTTGGTGGCTGCAAGAGGCGGTGGGCTGCTGATTGAGGACCATCTTGGAGAAAATTTTTCTCCTAGGGGTATCGTCCACAAAATGGTGGGTAACAAGACGCACGCCAAAATATTGAAAATACTTAAAAAAACATGTTTCTTTCATGGATAAATTTTTTGGAGGGAAAATAAGTAAACTATTTTTTTATTTGTATTTTTAGCTTATTTAATTATGGGTTTATTGAAATGTCAAGTGTAGGCATCTGTTGGATAAGGAACTAAGTCCACATTCAATAGCATCCACTTTGCTTTCTTTTGAGTAGACTCGCACTGGAAAAATGAAAATACATAAAAATAAACGGGTGCCTATGTTGGAGAATGTAACTAAGTCCGATCCTCATAATTTGTACCATTAAGTATTTTATGTAAAAAGCATGTTGTTTGTGCTTCTAGGTTTTGAGTCAAAGAGTCAAAGTCCTATTTTGGATCTATTGTAAAAGAAAAAGAAAAAAAATTAAATGTATTTTTTGGGATGAAATTTCCTCTAGATGCCAAGCCGGCCTACATGGTAAGTCGACCTTTCCCCAATGGACATGCCTATTCATACCCCCTATAAACTATATATATAGAGGGTAGATGGAACTCATTTGGACACACACTTTCAAGGATTTGTGGTCTGAAATATCATAGAAAGGACAAAGAGAAGTGGAGGCCGAAGTTTGAAGATAAGAAGTTCTCTTTTGAGCTAGGGTTTGTGGAAGATTTGTCTTGGTACATCTCTTTTTGTTGGTCCTTTGCTGATGGATTTGCTAAAGAAAAGGAAGGCTTGGCTTGTCGTCTAGAGGTGGAATTTTTTTGTGGTTGTGGGTCTTGGATATCTCATTTGATCTGATTCTATACAAAGAGAATTTTCTGGGTTTCCCCTTGGAGGGGTCTTTCCCTGGCTTGGAGCCTATATCTTGTGTTCTATTGGTTTTTGTGATCTTCATGGTTTTAGGTAATTGCTTGATGAAGAAAGAAAACATGATAATAAAAGTGCTAACAAACTCTCAAGAAATTATCATGTAATGGAAATCTAATGATAATATGTAAACCTCCCGATTTCCAACATGTTATCAGAGCTTTGGTTGAAAGAAAGAGGTCTCAAGATCACCAATTGACATATCTGAAGCTAAGGATCACTATATCAACTCGCATATAAGTGGTTCTGTGGATCACATTCTTTGATCATATTAAAGCTACGACTCAGACAATTGAATCTTGTGGTAACTCTAAATGGTTCGTAAGGCATTGTCTGGAAAAATTTAGAGGCTTGCATACTTGGCTTCATATATATACCGTGACATCGCATCGGTGGATCAATTACGATTGAAGGATTGATTTTTATAAACTATGGCTAGCATAGCTTTGTGGCATTCACATTGTGGCATGAACTCACTTTATGTCAGCGTTAAAGAGGCTCAATTACATTAAATTGAGTAGAGGTTTGCATCCTTGTGGTGAATCTATTCCTGGCTTGTTAAGGATGGCTTTCTCTAGTCAAATATGACTCATATTTCAGTTCAAAATGATTTGTAGGTAATTGTATTACAAGACACCCTGATCGATTTGCATAAATGTGGCTAAACACTTTGGTTCACATGACATGGTCTCGTAGCTTTTGAATCTCACAAAGTAACATCTTGACATCACAGTATTTCCTGAGTGACGATATAGTGGAATTGCACTAACAACGTCGCACAAAATACAGAGAAGCAAAGACATCGAATTATAATGGTCTGTAGTGGTAAAGGGTGTGTGTGATCTCTGAATAGTATCGAACAATTTTAAGAATATATGACATATGACTCATGTGTATGGCTTGCAATATGTTACTAAGTTCACCTATGGTAACATTATTACGATGGCTTGATCTTTTCGATTCGTTCAAATTTGTAGCTCAAGAGTGAAATGCCCTAATTATACAAATTAACCAGAAATGAAAATTGCATTCCCTAAATTTAGGAATTAACCAAACAATCTAAATTTTAACAATATAATTGCAAATACTTACTTGAAAATCATGTTTGAAGGTGATTTTGAACTGTCTTTGCTCCCACTCTTGTTACCAAATTGACCTTTTCCTCCCAGCCTATCTGGGATTAACCTATTTGGTTCCCAGATCTAGAAGACTTTGTAATTGAGGTCTTTTGGCCCCCATGCCCAAATCTCCAAGAACAATTACTCAATTATCAAGTTTCTCTCCACAAATTCTGTCTGACTATTACTTCTTTGTATGGCTTCATGAGTCTACGCTTCTTCTAAAAGACCAAAAGGAAACTCCCCTTTCATATCCTCCTCTGTCTCCTTATATCCTCCCCATATCCACCATCTCAAAGTCTCTTTCTGAAAACTTTCCCGCCACCTTTATTGAAATTAGTTATTAAATTCCACCACTGCCTCTTGCTGGCATGATAATGACTAACCTTTAAAAAGGATTTAAATGAAGTTTTGTCTCAATGCATTTTAACCAAGGTATAATCATTAATATACTTATTAATGTCACATTTACATTAGTTAATGAATATACTAATTAATAAGGTTTATTATTATCAAATTTATATTAGTTAATAAACTTTATTAATTGAAGTATTACTTTAGAATACCCATTGGATGATATTATAAAGTCCTAAGCTTAATGCATTTATTACTTTTGATAATTAGGTATTTAAATTTGGTATTAACTCTATATTATAATGGTGGTATACATATCAAGTACCACACTTATTCATTATATTCTGATGAGTTAGGCATTTACTTAGTACTTCAATAATTAATTCATTACTCTATGCTTAGACATTTTCCAATATGAGCTAATATGTACACTAGTGCGATAGATGCGATGCATGCATATGTAGCTATCATATACATGCTAATATTGCTATGCTACTTGTGAATCGAGATGGGGCGTTACAAAGAGCTCGCATTCTACAGGACTCATTATAATGATGATTTAACAATCATTTGTGTGCTTCGTGGTTTGGAATCACATTACAGTGATTGGACTCGTTTCAGTGGTTCACAAAGCGACATCATCATTCTGAAGAATGGTTTCGTGAATCACACTTTGTGTGGCTTAGGAGCTCAAAATTAATGACTCTTAGCCCTTTATGTTGGTTCGAACTTATGTATAGGACAATGAAATTGTGACACATTATAGTAAAACAAGAATTTGATAAGCCAACATATGCATTAGCCTACGCTACAGTGACAACGTAGCATGCATTAAATAATGGTAACCTTCATAATGGTGACATTACTATATAGAGCATCATTGAAGTATTTGGCCATGGTAGCTAATAGAGCACTTTTTGGCTACGATATTGTTTATGTTGGTGAGTCTACAAAAGTAAACAATGTGTATGGTTTTGATTAACCTGCTTGAAGAAAGGAACCAAAATTATGATCTTCTGGACCATGGAGCACCTTTGCTGAATGATTAATAGTTGAAGAAGGATAGAATCCTTGCGAAGAGGCATGGTAAGAGGTTTTTGGTATCTAGGGTTCATAAACCCTAGATGGGATTTGGATTAGAAAATCCCAAAAAAGTGAAAATCCCAAACTCTATTTTTGGTTGTTCCCCTTATAGAAACCCTAGCAATTGAAATAAAACATATAGGGTTTTTCAAATCTAGGGTATATAGTTAAACCTTAAGAAGGGTTGGAGTTAAAATAAAACCTAGGGATTGAAAGTCAAAACCCTAGTGCTAGATGGTTACACTGAAACTTAAACCCCTAATAAGGGTTAGGTGATGAGATATCTAGGTTTTGTAACCAAAATCCTAGATGCACACTTTGAGAAACCATAAAATCCCTAGATTGACATAATTAACATCATGCTCTTGTCTTTGTATATTTTGCTTGGTTGTACTTGTCAGTAAATATTTCAGGTACATAATAAAGGAAGCAAGATGAGAATGATGGAAAAGTAAAGCAACACTCGTGCTTGTTGATGACTCCTTGAAAATGATGAGCATGATGGAAGGAGGGAATTGTAAGGACCTTGAAGGAAATGATGTTGATCACTGAAGATCCCTTAATAATGTTGATAATTGAAGATCCCTTCTTGATGATTTCTTTCTTTCTTGAAGATGTATTCCTTTTTCAAAGATGACCATGCTTCCTTTTCAAGAGAGGGAGACAGTCTTGATTCCTTTGATGATGAGGCAATGCTTCTTTTTGCTTCCTTGGATGATGATTGTAGAATGTGTGAGCTTCCCAAGAATGCTTCAAGTGTAGAATCCTTCTTTGAATGAGCTAGGGTTTTTGAGGTCTTCTTCTTCCACAAAGTGTTGATCCTTCTAGATGATATGATCCTTGAGATGGTATGGGTAGTCCTCTTTGATGTTACTTAGATCCTTCCTTCAAGATGATGTGTGGATTAGTCCTTCTTGATGATCTCTTTGTGCTCAATCCTTATGTATCCTTCTTTCAAGTGGATGATCTTCAGGCTGCCTCTTCTTGTCTTGTCACCTTAGCTCTGATAATATGTGGAGAAATCTAGGGGCAACTAAATTAGGTGATTTCTCTTAAACTAATAATTGCTTGTGATTTCGTTTTTACTTAACTTGATTAACTTCTTCTTCAACTTGATTATTATTGTGTTTTCTATCATCAAACAACTACCAAACAATAAAGATCAATGAAACAAGAGGACATAGAGTGTAGGCTGTAAGCCAAGGTCAAAACCTCTTCTCTTGAGAGGAAAACCCACAAGAATTCTTCTCTTTTT